>NJPS01000047.1:0-156393 GCA_002946415.1 Rutstroemia sp. NJR-2017a BVV2
GTTGGGCGTCGGCGAGGCTTCGGGGGCATAGGAGGCTGCTCTACTTTGTCCTCCTCGTCATTGTAGAACCTCAATTTCTCTGCTTTCCCCCACCAACTGATCCAAGCAGCAATATGGAATCGGACACCTTTAAGCGGCAGTCTTTCTTCGATATTCTCTGGCCTATCGCGAGTTCCTTGCTCCCGGAGAACTCTACCTTAAGTCTGGGAAGTAGGATCAATATGTGCTTCATCCGTAAAGACTATATGATCCCAAAAGCCGAACACCTCGTCGTACAAATGCTCGTTCCCATAGACCGTCCGATCTTCATGATTCTTAGGTGAAATGACCTTCTTTATAAAGGCACAAAGATACCTCCTACCCTTCTTAGTATGCTCCTTGAGTTTCCGCTGTAGTTGACGCTTTTGAACTGGAATTTTGTGGTATTCTATTTGGGCATCAAGTGGCTGTTTGCGGATAGGATTTTTGGACGGAGAAACCAGCATCTTACACATCGATTTAGTAACTCTTGAGTTACGTCCAAGCACTTTAGACCTTGGCCGTGTATGCCGCTTTGCCTCCTCGCCCATATCCAAGTATTGCTTGCGCCATTTCTGTCCTGTTGACTTTGCGATGCCATATTCTTTCGCTATCGTACGAACAGCTTTAGAGTTGCCCTCCTGCGCTAGCGCGTTAAAGAACATAGTCTTTCTTGGAGTATCAGCTTCCCCACCTCCTAGAGGACCAGGAGAAGGAGTCCTAAAGGGTCTCAAGCGTGTTGGTGGCGCCATGATTGTAGTTGTTGATGATTAAATGCATATGGCTAAAATGATGATATTTACGCTTATGGCCCGTGCGCACGGAATTCTGTCACCCACTGTTGCCTTCAACACCTGGTAAACAAATCGCGCGCGTCCAGAAGCTTTCTTCCCCTCTTCAGGTCGCGATATCAAACAATTACTTCGCTCAATACGATTCAGAACTCCGAAATAACTTGATTAAAGCACCTGATAAATCCAAGTTCAATCACGTCCCTGCGCCAAAGCTCCAATTGCACGTAAATTCTCTTCTTGAACGCCAAAATGGCCGTCCAAGATGTTGCTATCAACTTCTTCACTTTTGAAAGTCGCATGGCTTCCTTCCAAACTGCGCAGCCTATCAAAGGTCGCAGAGCTTCCAGTGCTCACTCAAAGGTACCTAAAAACATGAAATGGCCGCACAAGTTCTTGCAGCCCGAACAGGTTAGTTATGCACCTCACATTTTCGTTGGCTATCCTAACGCGCGCAAAGCTTGCAAAAGCAGGCTTCTTCTTTTACCCTTCGCAACCAAATCCAGATAATTGCACATGCTACCTATGCCATAAGTCGATTGACGCGTGGGAAGAGGGCGATGACCCATTAGCGGAGCATCTTAAACATTCTCCCGATTGTGGATGGGCTATTGTGCAAACTATCGAGACACAAGATGGCGAGCTGAGCCAGGAATTTCCTGGGAGCGCAAAGATGGTTGATGCTAGGAAAGCAACGTTTGGAGGAGTATGGCCTCACGAGTCTAAGAAGGGGTGGAAATGCAAGACCAAGCAGGTAGGATGCTCACATCACGTATTGGAGCGGAGATACTAACGCGCTGCTAGTTGGCAGATGCTGGCTGGAAATATACTCCAACATCAGAATCGGATGACATGGCGACCTGCACATATTGCTCGTTAGCTTTGGATGGGTGGGAGCCCTCTGATAAGCCATTGGAAGAGCACTTTAATCGATCACCAGAGTGTGCTTTTTTCACCTTGGTCGAGGAGCATAAGGCTGCTGCGAAAAAGCCTAAAGCTAGGAAAGGTAGAGCATCGAAAGCCTCTAGAATGTCTACACAGTCAGTCGCTACTGTTCTTGACGAGGACATAATACAGCCTGAACCGACTACACGGGGCCGCAAAACGAAAGCTAGGGCGTCTACCGTTTCAGTCAATACTACCATGATGGATAATACTACCATGGTGGACAACACTACCATGGTGGACGATACTGCCATGATGGACGATACTACCATGATGGATGAGGTCCAACCAGGACCATCCAAGCGAGGTAGAGCGACCAAGACTAGAACTTCGACACTGTCAGTTAATACTACTACTGTGCCTGAAGAAGTCCCAGAGCCTCCTGCCAAGAAGGGCAGGGCAGGCAAAACTAGGAACTCGACTATATCAGTCAATACGACTGTGATTGGCGAAGATCAACCGATATTGCCGCCTAAGAAAGGCAAATCAGCTAAAAGTAGGAATTCCGCTATATCAATCAATACTACCATGATGGATGAAGATCAGCCCGAACCTCCCAAACGAGGTAGGCCGACTAAAGCTAGAAATTCGGGTGTTTCAGTCAACACTACCCTAATGGACGAAGACCAGCCCGAACCTCCCAAACGAGGTAGACCGACTAAAGCTAGAAATTCAAATGTGACAGTTGACAATACCACTTTAATCGACGAAGATACCGTTATCCCTACCACGGAGGAACAACCAGCAGCATCAAATGCCGAGATCACTGCCGTCGATGAAGATATCATTGTGCCTACTAAAAAAGCACAATCAACGGCATCAAGCACTAATACTAAAAGTACTCGTGGAAGAAAGAGAAAGAGTGAGGAAGTGGAGGGTGACACGGAAACTTCAAACCCGGCCCTGAAAAAAGCTGCTCGCGGTGCAGCATCAAGATTGGCCTCAAAAGCTTCAGTTGCCCCATTAAGGGCGCCAAGTCCAGAAGAACGAGTGCCTTCTCTATCCCCCCAATCTTCCCAATCATCCGACGCAGAAAACCACCCCCCATCTTCACGACCTTCCCTCCAAAAACCCTCCACACCTCCAGCAGCTACACCTATCCACCTCAGCAGCTCACCCTCCAAACGAAATATTATCGCTGGACCTCAATCAACCGTTCCCTGGGAAGAAGTCGACATTGAAACTTTCTTCACTGGGGGTACGGATGAGAACGATCCAGAGAAAAACTTCTTCAGCGCATCGCTCGACAAGCTGAAGAATGGCGATCTGAGCAGCCCGGAGAAGAAGATGACGGTGGAACAGTGGATCTACCATAACGCAGAGGTCGCGGAGCAGAAGCTGAAGGAGGAGTGTGAGAGGATGGTGGGCTTGTTCGAGATGCAGGGTATGAAGGCGTTGGCGAGTTTAGAGGCTATTCAGGTTGTGCCGTGAAGTGAAAGTTTGCAGTGGATACCATTGTGTGGAGTTATGGTTATGGACATGGATAGGCCTTGGAGTTTGAGGGGATTGTTGTTTTGTATGCTACTTGTAGCCTGGAGTAAAGCCTGGTTTCTGGTGCTTGGATACGGGAGGATAAATATACCACCTGAAGCTCAGAATAGAATGGTGGTTAGGGAATGAGTCGGTTTTGGATACAATTGAAAACGATCAACAATTAAAATGTGTTTCTGATTAGATCAATGATTGCTCTGTTTCGGGATAGGTTGATTGGACAGATTCATAAAGCAGACGGAAGCATTTCCCATTTTATTTCTCTCAGGAATTTCGTGCAGGTATCGACATGGTGTCATGGACAGACTTTGAAGACAAAATGCAACAATTAACTAATTTGATATTGAAAAATCGGAAGCGTCTTTGCTTAAACCCAAGCCATAGGCTGTCCCCAAACTCCAGAGCTCCGCGAGATATTGTAGCCATACAAGCAATCTTACATAAAACCAAATCACCATTCACCATTCACCATTCCAAACACCCATTCCCATCCGCCTATGATCACTTTCCCTCCATCCCCATCCACCTATAATCTCCCCCCTTCCATCCCCCTCCTACCCCACACTAACCGTTGCATCCCCCCTCTTCTCCTCATAAAACTCCAACGTCAACGCCGCCAAAAAACACGGAATGCTCCCTCTCCCATTAACCCAAAACTTCAGATTCTCCCAAATCCTCCCCGCGAACTTACTTTCCGGCCCGCCGCTCACCTTCATCGTGCCCCTCTCCCCATCAAACACAATACTGTTCTCCTCCTCCCCCACACTGGGATAGAAGAACGACGTCACTTTCAGCTTGCCGTTGGGCTGGAACACCACGTCCCAGCCGAGCAGCGACGAGATGCCCTCGCGCAGCTCTTGGGATTTCGCTGACCAGACTTTCTTCAGGCGGTCGTTGCGGAGGCGCTCTTCTTTGAGCTGGGCTTGCGCTTCGAGGACGAGGTGTTGTTGGGTTTGTAAGGTGGAGAGCGGAATGGAGGAGGCTGGGGGTTGGGAGGTGGTTAGTTGGTGCAGGAGGTCGGCGTTTTCGGCGCGGAGGGCGGTGATGGTGGAGAGCTTGATGGCTTCGAAGTTGGAGGTGGGGTTGTCGCGGAGGGAGAGGATGCGGGTTTGGGAGTGGGTTGTGGCGGCTGTGAGACGTTCTTGAGTGACGGAGAGTTCTTTCTCGAGAAGCTTTTGAGAGGTTTGCAGATTGTTGATTGTGTCTTGCAATTTGCGGTTTTTGCGTGATAGGAGACCGATTCGTTCGTTTTCTTCCGCGGTTTCTTCGCGGGGTCGTTTGGTGCCGGCTGAAGGAGACGCTAGTGGTTGCGCGACTTCGGCTTTGGAAAGATCGGCTTGGAGGGACTGTACTTCTTGTCTGTATTCATCTACAAGGCGCTCTAGCTCGTCAATACGCTTGATTTTCGCGTCATCGATATTCTCGCCTTCACCAAATGCTTCATCTTCAGCATCAAAGGTCTTGAGCTGGGCTCGGAGATATTCGACTTCTTTGATTGCTAATGCACGCTGTCGCTCAAGTCGCAATCGAGCTTTGGCATCTCCACCGCTACCGCCTCCAGTTGACCTTAACTTGTCGAGCTCTTCATTCAGCGTTTTCTTGTCGTTTTGTAGTCCTTCAATTATATTATCTCTGTCAAGAACCTCAGATTCCATTGCGCCCGTTCTCTCGAGTAATGTAGCGTTCTTGATCTTCTCCTCAACTAGTGCTCTCGCCAAATCTTCTGGGGACTCGAATTTTAGCTCTCCTTCTGGTCCACTCTGGTCTCGAAGATATGCAGTCCACGCCAGTCGCTCATCCTCAAGTCTTTGTCGCTGGAGTCGTGCCTCTCCAAGTTCATTTTGAAGATCATCCATTGCATCGACTTTCCTCTGGAGACTTCTCTTTTCCTCTTCGACAACCTCAACACTCTTGTGAAGTCTCTTGTAATGCTTAAGCTCGGCTGCTTGCTCTCGATTTGATGCTTCTAGATTGCGAATGTGCGTGACCTGCTCGCCGAGTTCTCTCTTGATTATCTCTAGAGTATCCGCATCTCCAGTTTGAGCTTTTAGTCGCAAGACTTCTGCTTCAAGCGCTCCAAATTCTGTATCCTTATTTGCTAACTGCTGCTGCGCTTCTTGTAGCAAGGCCTCTCTGGTATCAGAATCTTGTTGTAAACTCTCGACGCTTTGCTGTAAGGTCTTGTTTCTGCTCTCGAGTTCGGCGACCTTCCTTTCTAGTATCCGACTGCCCTCCTCACTTTCTGTCTTGAGATCTTCCACTTCTTCCTCCAGCTGGCGCTTGTTCTCCTCCGACTCACGAATCCGTTTCTCTAATGCCATCTTTTCATTGCTGGCATTGTCTCGGATCTCCATCAATTCCTTTTGTATCAACTCATATTGTCGCAATGCGGAGTTTCTTTCTGACTCTGCATTTTGCTTTGCTTTGAAGTCCTCTTCAGATTTCCTCCGTGCATCTCGAAGTTCATCTTCGTGTCGTAACTTCGCAAGTTCCTCCTCCTGTTTATGGCTGTCAATTGTGTATCTCAGTGTCTTGACTTCGGCTTTCAAATCATCTAGTTCTTTGCGCCGCTTCTCGGAATCCTGCTCGCTTTCGCCGTAGCTGGGTTCTCTTCTGTGATCTCCGGAAAGCGTGCGGACTGACTGTCTAAATTGACCTGATCGTGAAGGTGGTCTATTGGTCGATTCTGCACCCGTCAAAAAGTCGAAGCTTGGCTGCGTATTGGCCGCACGAGCAATTGCAATCTGAAATGCGTTGTATTAGCGGACAATAGTAAATAGATGTTTGCGCAAGTATTCGAAAACAAAGCTTACTCTTGACTGAACACGAGGTAGGCCACTACTTCCCATGCTGGTTCTGTGTCCACCACTGGTAGAAGATCTTCTACCCGTGGACTCCCCGAGCTTTTGGGGCGTATGCGCCCTCATTTTTGTAGGCGTTTGAAACTGCAGGTTTGGCGTGGTCGGATTGTCGCGGTGTTGAGCTTGAAGTTATGAAAGAGAACTGTGTTCCGCTTACGTAATATAATTATTTGAAAACATGGAGTTCCTGTTGGCGGGGTGAAGCTCGGAATAAAAGTGACTTTTTGAATTGGAAAGATGATGAGGTACTCAAGTGTACATATCGTGTGCCATCAATCCAGCCAAGTATCATGTTCCTTTGTAATATATCTACCAGTTCCTGAAATATCCTGTCGATCTGAGAGCGCTCTCTTCTCATTACGTCCGAACGCTCGTTCCGTTGAGGTTTCCCTTGCCGGATATGACCCTTTCTTTGACGCGAGTTCTGGCCAAGCCGCCAATTACTGGTACGTACCTGACCTAATCCGCAACTAAGAAAGTCCGCGCTGACTAAGAAAGTTTCTCACCGAATTAGCAGAACAGTGGATACGGGGATAGCAAGCTCCATTCTTTCCCCCATGGACCGACATCATAACGAACACATATGGATTTCTACAAGCGGTGACGAGTCCGCAGCATATCGCTGCTCCCGTACATATAAACAAAAGATTCGCATGGGATAAAGCCCTTCCTAGCGACGGACACAATGGCAACCAGACAGCTTTCTGTAAGGACATCCTCGAGGAACTCCTGGCTCGCATGCTGGACAACTAATAACCCCTTCTGAATAGATCGCGAGAGCCTTCAGGTCCGCCAAGGCGTGGCCACCGACACCCTATACGGGATGGGCATACCGATTCCTAGAACGGCGCATATCGACGACGAGTAAGCTTGGTTTTGCGACAAGGGATTCGTCATCTCCGGGAGCAGATGGTGTCAACGGTCAATCAAATTCATCCTCTTCCAAAAGCTCTGGAGCCGCGACTCCTGAGAGTTCTAAAGAGTCTACGAATACAAGTTCTGCTACTTTAGCTAGCAGTATTCCCGCCCCAGCCGATTGGGAGGATAATCCGAATTACAACATCGAAAAGTTCTCAGAGCTCCCGCATTCGAATTTCGGTGTCAACCAGCATATGGTGATTAATGATGAGTTCAAGGAAGCTCTGCGACAGATATTATGGCAATTCAGAGCTCCAATCCGGTATGCGTTTGCATACGGGTCCGGCGTTTTCCCACAGTCGAGGCACACCAAGGCAACGGCGTCGAGCATTGCATCAATTCATCCCAAACCTTCACCAGCAATAGTCGAACAACAGGGAGGGACTCCGAAGATGATCGACTTTATATTCGGCGTTTCGTTCACCCAACATTGGCACTCCCTAAATCTAATGCAGCATCGAGATCACTACTCTGCGCTCGGTTCACTCGGCTCAGGAGCGGTCACTGCAGTTCAAGAGAAATGGGGTGCAGGTGTCTACTTCAATCCATATGTCACGGTCAATGGAACTTTAATAAAGTACGGCGTTGTAAATCTCGACACACTTTGCACTGATCTTTCCGAATGGACAACACTCTATCTTGCAGGGCGATTACAGAAGCCGGTCAAGATTCTGCGCGATGACCCGCGAGTTCGTCTTGCCAATCAAGTTAATTTGATTTCCGCTTTGAGAGCTGCGCTCCTACTTCTTCCTCCAAAATTTACAGAAGAAGAACTTTACGGCACGATTGCGAGTATAAGTTATATGGGCGACCCAAGAATGGTGCTCCCGACTGAGGATCCCTCCAAGGTAGCCAATATTGTTGGAAACAACCTACCGCATTTCCGTCGTTTATATGCGCCATTGATTGAAACATTACCTAACGTCAGCTTCAATGATTCCAAATGCATAGATCCTTCATGGGCATCTGACCCTTCGACAAATGTGCGTCTGGAACAAGATATGGATCCTATCCGCAGAGGAAACATGGTGAGGAGATTACCGAAAGCTTTCCGAGCGAAACTATACTTTCAATATCAAAAGAAATACCAGATACCCCAACTAGAGTTCAATAAAATGCTCGAGGCATCTCAGGATGAGGACGCTACGAGAATTATGAGAAGACAGGGCGGTGGTTTCGAGCAGAGAATTGCCCGAGAACCGCCAGAGGATCTAAGATCCGAGGTTAGAAGTGTCATTCGAAAAACCATCGGATGGCCAAGCACAAGTCAGAGTCTAAAAGGACCCTTCACCGCCGGTATTCGAAAGACGTGGCGATACACGTCAGAAAAGATGGCGAAGCATTCAGAAGGGAAACGGAAAGCTGCTGAGAAAGCAAAGGAAACAAAGGAAGAATAGGTGGGACTTTGAAAACTCTTTGGTGACGACGAGATGATCATTGCTGAGCTGTATTTTATGGCGTATTGTATATAAATGGAATCCGTAGCTGGACTCTTACATGGTTCCTTACTGAATATTCAGAGGAGGCCTAATTCATAACACTTTTATTTTTCATGCAGTATTCCCTAGATATTTCATGACGTTCTATCAGCATCGAGGCAGATGTAATCACTATCAAGAAAACCCTATTGAGCTTGATATTGAGTCTGTCGACTCCATCCCGTCGCAGAGTGTATAAAGAGTGACGGAGTGAAGAGGGAGATGCAGTGCGTACTGAGTAATGCACTATCCTGCATTTCTCTCCTTTTCTGCACTTGTGGATGCTCGCATGATTTATAATCGTTGATCTCCGAGTGTTCAGGAACAATAGAACGTTATCCCGCCGTGGCAATAAGGGGAATAATTTAAGATTACTGGCAAAAATTAAAGTTACCCCGCGAAACCCTGATGAGGAAAGTTTAAAAGATGGGATATGAGCTTAAATAGACATCCAAAATCGCATAAGTTATGTAGCTTCGGACTACAGAGTAAAATGCATGTCTATTTTTGGCAATCCATGGTTGGCTGTGAGCCTGTGAAGCCTAACTTGTGGAATAGGATCGAAATTGATATCAAATCATGAAACTGTGCCTGAATGCTTGTACTATCTTGACGTTTTTACGTACAGACGGTACAGTAAGCCAGCCCCCAACATTGAAATGAGCGGTTAGACGTGACGACGGCTAGATTAAAAGCTTGTTAGGACTGGGTTACCTAGCTATAGGATGCTCAAAAAAACAGAGCTGTGCCTCGCAACTGCTCCCTCCGACTTATCATCCTAGATAACTGCGCAGAATATAGAGGCTCGAGGTTGTAGCAGTGCGTGAAAGAATGGGAATCTATGATAGGAAACGCTGGTGGCGCTGCGGGTCCTCTCTTTCCAGTGGTCGCTGCATGGTCAGAGGAGTCAACCCCATGTTAGTGTAGTCCTGAGCATAAAATTACCAGCCGCAAAAATGCCCCATAATGTTGACGAAGAACACAGACCTCTTTCTTCAGGGCGATGGACTTCTCTGCTCCTTCTTTTCCTCTTATTTCTGAACTCGAATAAGGTTCACCGTTCAACATGGGTCAGTTTAATCCTCCGGCAGTTGCCTCGGACGAAAGAACAAGCGAATCGGAGTCACCAAATGAAGAATTCCTGTTATCTGAAAGACGCCTCCCACGAAATAGCAAGCCCGGAGAGAAACCAACACGACCACCGACTACAATATACGCGTCCTGGGTACAGAATTGGTGGCTTCTTGAGATCGTCGCCCTCCTTATAGGCACTATCTCAGTGATTGCAATCTGTATAGTCTTGAGGCACTATCAAGATAAACCTGCACCCAAAGCCAATACCATTGGAGGCGTGGGAATCACCCTTAACACCGTCATCTCCATATTGACAACCATTGGAAGCTCGAGTCTCCTTCTCGCCGTAGCTGAATGTATCAGTCAACAGAAATGGGTCTGGTTTTCAGGCTCCGCCAAACCTTTGACAGAGCTGGAGGCCTTTGATAATGGAAGCAGAGGGGCTTCTGGTTCTCTGATGTTACTCTGGCGGTTCAACGTACAGTAAGTAAAGATTCCATCGCATTTTACAATCATCACTAATTTGATTGATAGACAAGTCGTCTCCGTCGGGGCCTTTCTCGTTGTCTTCGGTCTCGCCGTCGATCCACTTTCCCAAGAACTTCTGCGTTATGAAGTGCAACCGGTAGCGGATCTTTCCTCCGGCTTGGCTTATGTGTCTACAGCATTGACCTGGATAACAAGCGGGCAAACGACAAGAATGTACACTTGTACGTTGCTTTATATTCATCGTTCTCCTTTTAATTCCTAAATTTGATTTGCTAATCATGATTTTTGTGATGTGCAGGGGGGCAGACTGAGGAACAAATTCAAGATCCTCTACTTCTGATGAAGGCCGCAGTCTAAAATGGAATACTTACATCTGGCTCTAAGCTCAACGAGACACAACTATATTGTGCTACCGGAAATTGTACCTGGCCTGTGTACCAATCTTTGGCCGTGTGCATGAGATGGCAAGACATCTCTAGCCATTTGTCATATTCTAGCTATCAAGACGAGCGGAATATTACGCAGGACAAATGGTCTTTGACCGATAAGCATTACATTGAGACTCTAAGGGGCGCTTATCCTATGTTGAATATGACATCCGTAGGGTTTGCGAACACGAAGGATTCTTTGAATAACGCCACTCCTCTGAACTTCAGTGATAGTATCGCTTTCCCAGACTCTCCGTCACCTCTTGCCGACGTTTTTATGATGTACAAAAACTAATCGAAACCAGATGGTGATCTAAGACCGTACGACGCTTTTGAGTTTGTTCTTGAATGGTGCGCGCAGGAGTTCAATACATCGGTTTTCAACGGTCTGGTATCAACGAGTAGGTTAGGATTTACAAATAACTTCACGACTAGGCTGCGCACAAATAAACCGTATCCGCGGATATCCGCAAACCGCTCCGCTCCGCGGGTCCCATCCCCTATAGTAGAGCAATCCGCGGGTCCCGTTTTAAAATCATAAACCGCTCCGCACTTTTACGGTTAATCCGCGGATATCCGGCGGACTATCCGTCAATCCGCAAGTCCAAATAATCCGTGGAATCCGTACATAAAATGTATAATTAGTATAAATATTAGTATAAAAAGTATATCCTCAAATCTGAGGTTTGAGCTTGCCTCAACTTTAAGGTTTCCAGGCTTAAAAATACCCACTTATTCTGGGAATACCCTCAAATTGACGGATTATCCGTAGATCGACGGATTATCCACAGTTTAACGGATATCCGGCGGATAACCGCGGATTACCCACGGATTAACCATCTGGATTCTCAACTATCCGCTCCGCAACGGTTAACCCGCGGATTGTCTTGGCAATACCATGGTACTACCACGGTTAACCGTTTGCGCAGCCTATTCACGACCGATGGAAAATCTTATTATACTGGACTAGTGTTTAATACTACAACCGATTTCAGCTATGAATCTGTTGGAGTTAAATATGGCGTCGATTATGCTGCCTATAATATTCTATCGCATTACCTCCGCAAGGCCTTAAATGGGACTGTGTACATTGTTGGCACGGATTTTTACAAAACATCAGACGCTGCTGAAGCCTTCTACTAACGCTTTAATCTACAAGATTCTAATACTAGCACCGCTGTACTCGGCTAGCTAGGCCTAGTGGACTTACTGCAAAACATTGCTACTAGCAACATGTAAGTATGCTCTGAAATGCATATGAAACGCCTGAGAGCTAAGCTACTCAATCTCTCAACATCAGAGTACGACAAAAAGACTATGCTGTAGTCACTGCTGAAACGAGCCGAGCTATCTACAATATGGCTAATGGCACAGCGTGGAGGGACTAGACGTTCGTTCGCGTGCAATGGGGCTATGTCACGGCACCGGTGACACTGGCGTTACTAAGCATTTTTTTCGTTACAGTCACAATTGTGCAGTCGGTGGTACAAGCCAAGAAATACAAAATATGGAAATCTTCCACGATATCGACGTTGCTGGCGCTCAGTGACGAGGCGCATATGCAGATAGGAGGGCTGCGCAGCACGTCAGAAAACGAAAAAGCTGTGGAAAAAGTGAGAGCCGCGCTCAGGCATGACGCGGATGGAGAATGGAGACTTCGGAGTACCGGTAGTATCTAAAATCTTGATCGTGTTATCGGTCTTGGTTAATAATGTCTACCACTTTTAGAAGCATGAATAGTTGAAAATGTACATTCAATGAGGGTTATGTATTCAGTTCAGAGTTCTGAAGTCAAGTAAGATCAAGCTGAGGCTCTAGGCTGCGAAATGGGGTACCTACGGGTGGGTTGTTCAGCTCTTCAACCCACCCAACAACCCGGCGTGGCCAATGGGTAGTCAATATCCCCTTTTCGAGCCATATACTCTATCCGCTGCGAGTAGTTCCAGTATTTTCCCGAGTTTCGCTGCAGGTCAAGTCATTCGCATCAAGTTATGAGTAGCCACGAAGAAAAACAGTCTACTCGAAGAATATGTATTTCCTAACTCCATGCTTACCAATCATTTACTCCGTAGGTGAAGTGAGCACTCCGTGTATCTATTGTGGCAACGAACTGTATCTAAGGTCCCAACATTCGACAAGTCCTCTCCAAATTTTTTTTTTCCAAAAACAAGAAGTAGCAGGAACTATAGCTTGAAATAAATAGCTAATAAATTTCTCGCCCGAATTTCTAGCAGAAAGGTATAGGAGCATTATTATTTTGATATATAACAATTCTATTCTTGTAACTCTTGTGTCCCTAGTATGATCTTACAGATACTACTTAAAAACGTGCTTTATGATACGAAGGGTTACAGTCTTACAGAGCCTGGTCTACTATTTGTTACAATTCTGACAGTGTAAGCCGAGTGGCTGCAGATATGGCAGCAGCCTACGACGGAAAATTTTTAAGATTAATATCTGCCCTATCAGCTTTCAATGGTAGGGTAGTAGCGTGAATATTTCTATCTATCGTGAGGTGTTACTGGATCTTCAGTCATATATCAAACTTAAGGAGCGTGAAAGAGTTCAATTGCCTATCTAACTAACTACCTCGGAATCGCTTCTTTATGCTACAAGAAGAACCGGTAATTATGCATACCATACTCAGTGAAAACTCTGCACACTAAGAGTCTAAGTCTAAGTCTAAAAGACCCCATAGTCGTCGTCTCATTTCCATTCTCATGTCATTCATGAATCGAAGATAGCTCCATATGCCGCAACCCCTCGGGTCTTCATTCCGTACACCACCTTTTTAGTCACCTTCGGGTTTGAGATTATGAAGACCGCCTCAGCTCCACACTCTTGCACCAATGCATATGTCATAGCTACCATGTCAGGGCGACCTTGCGTACGAGTGTTCCAGATTACGGCTCGAGGGTCGGCTTTCTGCACGGCGCTCACGATTTTCGGGCCGTATGTTGTCTCGGGATGAGGCGTCGACCACAGAATACGGCATGGCGTCTTTTCAGCGTACATGAGAGACAAACAAGGACCGATGCCGGATCCGGTGGCTACAACTACGATCTTCTTGAATAGCCTTGATGTGTACAAGAGGCCGTGCAGGGGATATCCACGAACCCACAACTTCTTCGGTGGGTCCGTGATGGTCTTGTTGGTCCAGTCACCTGCATTCGAAACAACGATTGAAAATCCAGTGATGTTTCCATTTCCATCGTCGTCAGGAATCGTGGCGAAAGCGTGCCATTCTGTCATTGGCTTAGTGGAGACTTTCAAACCATAGAATGGCTGCATCTTCTTGTACTTGAAGTGCAGTCTGATAGCGTGATCGCTGAGAGTTTCAGGGTATACGTCTCTAAGACGAAGACGAGACCATGATGCGATTGAGCATGATGTCGAGATGAGGAAAGTCCAAAAACTGGCGGACTTTACGAGGTGGATTCCAAGAGACTGATCTGCTGCCTTTGCATAGACCTTGGCTGCGGTAACGATATGAACCCAGAAAGTTACTAAACAAATCCATCCTGCAAACCTGTGGAACGCTTCAAAGCGATCGTGGAATCGCACACGGAATGTGGGATGGGCAGAGAAGATGATCACCATGAACATAGTGAGAAGGATCGCGGATGTCACGACATTGGGGATCTGATCTGGATCTCGTGAGTCCACAAAATCCTTGGTAGCAATGGCCGTATAAAGGATGTACCATGTCACAGCTATCAAACAATACGTTAGCTCGTATTCCACATGCTCGAGCCTTTGGAGTCGGACAGGCTGTGTGGTCTTACCTGCGACACCGGCGCCTGAATGACCCCCTCCATAGTGAAAAACCAAAGCCAGTCGACGGCGGATGAATAGCGGTGTTACGTGAGGAACACACACAGCAATCTCGTATAGCAAATTGACAAAGTTTTCTTGGCGGAATAGAAGTGTCACCATCAAGTTACACGAGGCCGCTGTGGCCACTTGTTCAGCTTTAGGCGTCCCATTATTCTGGACAATCAAGGCGATGAGAACAGCAAGGTTGCTGAAGAAAATGACACCAAAGATTCTGCGGTATCCGGTAACAAAGTTATCTGGGGCTTCTGTTAGGATATCTCATTCAGTATTTTTGGGAACTGCTAACTTACACTCAAGGTAGCGGGTGAGCTTGTTCCCTTTCTTTGTGGGCAGAGCCTCAGGGTCGATCTTGAGTTCATACTTCTGTACCTCGAGGTCCTGTGAGTTTTTACCACTGGCAAGAGATCCATTTTGTGTCGAGCTCTCAGATTCCGAAGGAGAAGTCATCTCCGTGATATTGCTCTCGAGGGCCTTCTTCTGCTCCATATCATGAGGCCGGACTGGCTGAGAATAAGACATGATTGAGTTTTAATAAGACTGCTTAGAAAGTTGATACTTTATTGTAAGTTGACCTCGCCGGACGGGAGGGTTTATATATCTTCATCCCATCAGATATAACCTGTGAAGATCAATACCAGATATTCACTATGGGATAACATCCCGAGAAATCCTCCTCTATCTCAGCTCTGACCGCGGCATAGACTTGTTACAGTACCTCCATTATCCTAGCACTCTGCCAATCTCTGACCAGCCATTGCATATGTATTCTGGTCTTCTTGACTAAACTTTTAGCAATAGCATTCCAATGCAACTTGACTAACTCCTAGTGGTGCCTATTTTGTGACACTAGCATCAATTACTTTGTTAATAGTAATAATACAGCGTTTAATGTTGTGCAGACACAATTGTAAATAGTGGGATACAGTTAGAAGTTTCCAAAACAAGTAGTAACTATTGCTAACATCAGCAACAACAATAGTAACGGCCAAGAGCACTCGCCGAAAAATTCAGGCCTTGGCTCCCACGCATCTCTTATCCGGAGCAAAGGAAAATAGCGTGAACCTCCCTGTTCAAACTGTTGTCAACGTCAGCGGCTACAATGATAACGGCCAGTGCCGTTGCTCGCGGGACAAATCAGGCATTGGTTCCGGTGGATCTCTTATCCGGGGCAAAGGAAAACAACGTGAAGTTTCATCAAACTCCCTGGTCAAACCTTCGATCAGGAGATTTCGCAGCAGCGAATATCTATCTCCGCCCCGAGCCTACGGAGAAATATCGGAAACTCGCTGAGCTGGAGGAATGTAACGGGAGCTCGCCAAGCGGGACATCAGACCGCGGGCAGCATGCATGCTGTTGCTCCACCTCCCACTGCTGCATCGGGAAGGTCTTGATCCTGTAGGAACTGAGTTGGTAATAATCTCTACTCAGAAGGAAAATTCTCCCGTAGAATCACGTTTTTTATCCTTGTATGTTGTATTTATGAACGGAAGGATTCCCAGGCTGCAAAGTAGTATTCTCTGTACCGAACTTTCCCTAGTCGCTTGGCGCTCTCTAAGCTGAGTACCGCTTTACTGATAGACGAAATTGTAAACCGATTTGCATTGGTCAAGAATAAGCGAGAGATCACTTATGTCATACGTTACTTCGTAAACTTATAAGTTAGGTGCCTACACCACTTCTGACATCATTTATACACTTTGGGGTTGCACGACCCACAGTGATCAAACATCGTACAACAATCCAATGGATAATGGAACAGAATCATAAGCCAGGATATTTCCATTGCTATTATTACAATAGCATAATGTGTTCGCAACGTCAAACGCTCGTGAATATTCACGTGGGTGATTAGCCAATCAATAACCGTCTACTTCATCCCTCCAGAATAGCCGCCCCGACCAAATAGACAGATACGCGCGGCATATGCACAGACTAATATCGCAAGATGATAAAGTTTTACTTCGGAAATGTTTTTTCCAGTCATAGAGTCATGCTACTTCGCATGTAATCGTTGGCATAAATATACAAATATTATAATCATCAATCATCATGTTTTATTTCCCCTAATGCGTCCTACCCGGTGACAGCATGATGCTCTTGTCTGCGCTTGCAGAACAGTTCGCTTCCTCGGCCATCTGACGTTATCCGCCTTTCATTATCTGCCCATACACCCTCCACCATCCACCATACTTCATTATGTTTATCCTGCAGATATGTCTTGGATTTGCGCCATGCAGCACCCAATAACACCCTAAGTCGGCCGACCTTCGGCATTGCACCATAACGGAAGCTATGCCCAAGAGATATTCGCCATGTCACTATCTAATTCGTGGAATTCAAGGCTAGATTACGCAGCTGCGTCGAAGACTGTTGAGAGGAGAAGCGAGGTAGGGGTCTAAGCCAGATACCGGTATGTGGGAACAGCAGCCTCGTCGATTCTTTCCAGATACTCTCTCTCAATGAGACTCTCAATCCGACGCTTCATCATGTTAATATTCGGTTGGAATCTTTGAGAAAGCTGAGAGATGACTTCGGCAACAAGTTGTTGATGTGAGAATTCTTTGCGTGCCCTATGATAGAAGATTAGTAACGATTTCATCAAGACATGACTAGAGCAGTGGAATGCGTACTTCATAATGCGTACAATGACCGTGTCCATGACATTTCCTCGGTGCTCATCATTTCGCTCTTCAGTCTCCTTCCTCTCATCATCACCCTCCACTCTATTCGAAATGCCCCCAATGGCTTGCGCCTTGATTTTCACAGTCTTGCTGACGAAACTGGCATTAAACGAGAATGAGTCACCGGACTTTGGAGCTTCATTAACTTTGCCGGGTTTTTTGAGCAGTACGCGAGACTTGGGTGGTCCAGTAATTGACATCAGGGTACGAGAGAGTTCTTTCTCAGGGATATTGAGTCGTTGTTGAATCTCCTCGAAAGCTAACCATTCTCCGTCCTCGATATCATTGAATAACAGCAAGACAAGCATGGCATATGTGCTAACGTTGAGCTCGTACTTCCGCTCTCTACTCTTGGCGCCACTTTCTTCACTAGCAATTTTTGGGAACGTGCATCGAATGTCGGCATTGCCAAGGTGAGCTATCCAAGTCAACATACGACCATTGCGATCCTTGAGATAATATGCTCTGAATGAATCCTGCAGCTTCTGGATCTCGGGAGGCCAATTGCATGATATTCGAGCACCTTCATCCGACATGGGATTGCCACCCATGGATTCCATTGGCCAGTAGTTTGTGGTGAGAATCGTAGCTCCCAATTCGATATGCTTGGTATCCATATCGCCGAGATTCTGGATGTGAGTGCGATATCCTGCGGTCAAATCCTCGGACATGTTGACATCCTTGAACATACCCTCAAGCTTGGTGGTGAAAGAATTGCCGATCTCTTGCTTCATCCTGGAAATCATTTGCTTCTCTACATCGGTGCTTTCGGATTTATTGAGGAGTAAGCGTCTCGCCAAGTGCTTCTTGTAGTATCTCTCAAACATATCCTTATCTTGGATGTAACGTAATAAGGTAGTTGCTTTATCGAGGACTTCGTCAATCTCAAGCTCCGTCTTCCCTTTGATCCCACGCTTTAGGTTGTCATCGATGAAAAGGGAAACGAATTCAGAACAACGAGGGAATAAGTTAATGAAATCCGAAAAACTCTTGGTGATTGCCGTTTGAAGAATTAAGTCCTGATTGAAACATGTTTTCCACATGCTATCAAATTTATCCTTCAGTTGCAGAACTTCATCGACCCATTTGATGGCTGCCAATGTCTGCTTGGCCGATGCATTCATAGGTTTGGGTCCCTTAGGTTTCTTCGGTCCTTCCGCGTCATCGCCCGCTTCTGCTTCCCCATCTTCTTCCTTCGTGTTGCTCCCAAATTCGCCGCTCAGGATGGTCTTGTTGATTTCCATGCCAAGATTCACGACGCGAGCCTGCAGAGCAACTTTGAGCGGCTCCTTGGTCGGATCAATACGGCTAATGAGTTGGTAAAGGATCATTAAATCATCGTATCGGTCATTCTCAATCATCGCCTTCATACCAGTACCCTCCATAACAAGGAAGTCGTTCAGGTGGCTGCTGATAAGCTCTTCTTCTACAACTTTCTGGATCCGCCTGGTAGTGAAATTTGCTATTGTCGTCTCGCATCGATCCACTTCTTCGTCCAGGCGGCGTTTCGCTTGACGTAGCCATGCGCTTGCATCAGAATCCCGAAGCAGTTTTTGACATTCTGCCTGGTAGAATCTCCGACTGGCATTCAGAAACACTACTTCGAAGACAGTAAGATACAGCTTTTCGTGTTCGTTTTCTTCATCCGATTCGTACAAAGCTTCGAGCATGTAAACGACAGACCGAATCAAATTCCGATTTATGACATCTCCTTCCCTCTCCATGCTAATTTGATCCAAAATAACAGAATTCAGAATGTCGAAAGTGAGAATGTTGGACTCGGGAAGTAGTTGGGACCGGAGTATGTGATCACGGAAAAGCCCCATCGCTGTTGTGTAGATGGACGCCTTCCGATTGTCCGCGCAATAGACACGATCCATGTACATGAGAACATCCGTCACCATGCTCATACATGTATTGTGGTCGGACCAGCAAGCTTTCAGTCCTTCCAGAAACTGTTCACCAGTAATTCTTCGTTCGTTCGGTGCGGTGCCAGAAGTGCCTCCAGTGGCGACATGAACCAGATTTGTTGTAATGAGTTTCCTAATCTCAGGCATAACCTGGCCTCCGAACCATTGCTCTTCGAAGACCTTGACCCGGTCATACAGCGCATCACCCTGTTTCTTAAGCACGATCTTGTACGACGCGCGATAGAGCTGTTCGAACGAGAGTTTCGACGCATTCTTCTCGTGGATTTCGCGCAGCGCCGAGTGAAGAATTTCCCACTGTGCTTCGAATTCGTTCGGGCCGCCATGACCAGTCAATCCCTAAAACAAAGTAACCAAATGATTAGCCAGAAAGATCCAAGATAGCGAGAACTGAGGTTAGTAAGACGATAAGAAAGTGCTAGGAGGCAAGATACCAGTTGACTTATATGTATAGCAAGGGCCAGCGCGCTGTCCATTGACTGCCTCGCCACTACTGTAGCCATTTGCGTAAGAGAATAGAGTAAATGGTTGAAAATGGTATAAAAAGTTCAAACCTCTTAAAAGTCACATCGGAAGCATGGTTGCGTTGTGTGCATGAGAAAGACAGGAAGTGATGAAAATGCCTTACCCGACGAGGTGGACGTATCTTTCCCCTTCCACGGCCCGAAATCATCTTGAAAATTCACCTTTGACAGCGACTCAAGCAAAACTATAGCTCTTGGAAATCGGGGAGTCGAATGGTGAAGTTGTATGAACTCTGCGGGGTTAGCAACAAGGCTGTCGACTTTGCCCACGCATTTCTATGCGCGAAGAAGTGGATGTTCTAGGCAGTTGTGGAACTTATGGCGGATGAGCCAAGCTGGAATGTTACTTTATAACGACGGTGTAGAGCGAGTGGCGAAGTGGGAAGTCGCAGAGAGAGTGAATCTCCTTGCAACTGTTTGCTTTGAAGTGATTGTGATAATTCTGTAAATCTACGGACTGGTAACCTACTAAAGTAAGATGGTGGATGGCGTATGGCTACAACCGTGCCGAGTCCTGTGCTATCAGACTATCTGTGGGCTAATCTCACTTGAGCCTAGCAGGTTATGAGGTCAGAACGATTTGCTAATTTTTTGGTAGCCTTGTCAGTGCGCCTCTTCTAGACTTGCACCAACTATTATCAGACATTTGGAGCGCACGAAGAACTTCTCTCAAAATCAAATATGGCGACCAGGACAGTCATACCTGCAACCCTTCGAGCGGTATCTCGACAGACCATACCTACATCTCGACCGTTCTTTCGTTCGATACATCCCACCGTATCTCCCGTACTTCCTCCGCGACTCCTCGCCACAAAAACGAACAGCTTTGCGCAATCTGTTCGCCATTACTCTGCGCCTCTCACAGATGCGCCCGATTCCCCCGATTCACAGGAATCCCCCTCTGCTCGAGCTCCCCAGCCATCATACGACTTAACATTCACATGCACGCCTTGCTCCTATCGCTCTAGCCACCGCATATCCAAACAAGGCTACCACTACGGCAGCGTCCTCATAACATGTCCCGAATGCAAAAACCGACATGTTATCAGCGATCACTTAGGCATATTTGGAGATCGTGATATCACAATCGAAGATCTGATGAGGGAACAGGGACAAATCGTCAAGAAGGGGACGTTAAGTGAGGATGGGAATTTGGAATTCTGGAGTGATGGGAGGGTTACGGAGAGAAAGAAAGCCGAAGAGGCAGAGGCGGAAGACGGGGCTGATGCGAATAATGGAACCGCTGCGAGATATTAGGCTGATGCAAATGGTATCCCGAGGAATGAGAGGAAGTAGCTGAGAGGGGTATAGACTGGATATCTCGGCAGCGAATGACATGTATGATCACGGCATTCGGAGACGGTGAATGATGTAGGCGAATGATGTATTTATGTCTTGATTGCACTGGGACTGGAGTTTGGCGGTTTGAGACGTCCAAGATACGGGCGTTAGCATGGATGGAAAATTTGTACTCATATATTAGAGTAAAAAAGGGAAAATAGCGGGGTATGAATAGACGATCTTCATGATCGGGACAGAATTTGTAGTTCAAAAAGATATCCAATTACTCATGATAGTTCCATGCTTGTACTGTTTCTGCATCAAGAGCTCACGCTTTGGATGGCATACATATACGGAAAATATTAGGGTCTGGGTTTTCAGATATCAATTCGAGTGGGTTTAGGTGCAGGTCATTGGTACTCCGGAGGTAGATAAAGAGAGCGCAATCAATTACAACCTTGAGCGTAGAAGATCTTGATGTAGCAGCTCTGGATATCTCTGACAATGGTGAAATATATGTTGTCGAGCTCGAGCGGGGCAAGCTTTTCGGTCTTAATATTTGAAAAGGTCTATTCACGTTTCAACCTTTTGCAAGAAATTGAGTTCGTCATATTCCTTCTCACTAGTAATTCTAGTACATCGCGCGCTCATGCAACGCCATTAGACCTATCAAATACAATTACCACTCATTTCTTCTTCGACTATGTTCCTGGCCTCTTTCCTTTCTCTTCTCCTTCTTCTTCTCCAGCTTCTTCCTCTTACCCTCACCAAACCTCTCCGGCTGAGATACAGCCTCTATCCTTCGCTTCCCACTTCTCGCTGCTCTCCTTTCCTTAACCCCTTCTCTAACCTTCAGTAATGCCTCTGAATAAGCTTGGGTTCCAACTCTCCTCTTCAAGGTCTCCATCAGCTCTTCACTAGTAGTCTTGAGCTCTTCGTAGTTGTTACGGAATACGTCATCGGTGGAATATGGCATAGGTATTGATGGGTCCGTGAGATTATTCAATGCTAGCAGAACCGTCTCTAGGGATGGGACAAGTGTTTCGGGTTCCAGCTTGCCACATAATATAGTTAGAAGTTGCAAAGAGGCGGTTTTTGGAATGAGCGCAGGTGCTCGAGGTGGTGATGTCTCTCTCCTTAGTAAGTATGACAGTCGACCAAAGAGATATTGCAAAGCCGTCTTTGACTTGGGCTCTTCGCCATCTAGTTCTTCATCTGCATCCTCATCGCCAGAATCGGTCTTCTGAGATATCTTCCACTTTAGATCATTTGCTCCAGCACAACGACCAAGGAAGATTAAATTCTTGACTATTTGCTCAGATAGAAGTTCGGAGAGTCCTGGTGTCTTAAACATCGTAACAATGCGGCGAATTAGCTCACAAATTATTTCACCGGATAGCTTCAAACCATGCGAACCCTTGAGAGGTAGGCCTTGAAGACCAGAGCCTGCATTTGCTTTTGCGAAGTCGGTAAAGTACGTGCTAATGAGTCGAGCGGCAGATAATTTGACCCATGCGTGGGTATATGAAAGGCAAATTCGAACACCAGACCACAAAACAGACGTCTTGGACGACAACAGCCTCTCAGGGAACTTCTGGCACAATACTCCAGCAAGTTGCAGGGCAGCGTAAATTATTTCCCAGTCTGCATCGGCATCATTTGCAGAGCTTATGGTGTTCGAGATGGAATCTAGAAGTATGTCGACGTCGATGTCGTTTGCAGCAGGCTGAGCTTCATAGTAAAGACCAAAAGTCTGCAGAGCTAAGCGTACAACAGCAGTGTTCTGGGTTTGCTTGATCCATGATCGGAGGAGGGTAAGGAAAGTGAGCATGCGCTCTTCATCTGCTCTCTTGAAAATCTCTTTCAACACTTCTCCAGCCGCCATGCGACACTTTTCGCTGTCATCGTTGACAAGCACGAATATCAGAGGCACGAAGCATGTTGCTGATACTTCTTGAACAAACTCGTGGGATGATTTCGAGAGAAGAAGATGGATGACCTCAAGTATTGATAACCGTCCACCTTCTCGTTCGTATTTGAGATTTGCGACAATGAAAGCCAACTGTTTAGTCCATCGGCTCTTCTTCTGAGGATAATCTCTCAGAAACTGGAAGTATGCCCCTCGTGCTAGATCCCTGGTGTCTTTGTCGTCGTTGGTCACCATTACTGTACCAACATAATCCAAAGTATCGTACACCACAGCCGTCTCCACTTTGGAGTCCAAAACCGCCCTTAAGAAGTTGAAGGTCACATGTCGTTGCTCAGGCTCCGTCATATTATCCTTCAACCTCCCGAGTATGTCATCGATTGATCTTTCCTTTACAGGAACATCCGCACGGTCACGAAGAACTACGGAAAGCAACTTCAATGCAGCTTGGGCTATGTCAGAGGTCGTAGAGGAGGATGCGGAAATACTCTTGATAGCTTCGGCTGTTGCGATCCTATACAGGTTTGTTCCATCACTTGCAACCTTGAGGGGTACTTTGATAATCGTAGTTAGTAACTTGAAAGTAGCAACTTTGATTTCCTCTTCGGCTTGGACAACTGCATCACCAATTATTGGAATAAAACCAGCAAGATTACTTGCAGTTCGAAGCTTGTCGTGCTTTTTGAGTACCGATCGCATGATGTCAAAGGCGAATCTAACCAGCTTGTACGTATAGAATGTCGTTGCACCACGGTCTCCACCCTTCTTGGCACCTTTTTGAAGAAGATACTTCTTGAGCTTGTAATCTTCCCTTACCTTTTCCTGAGGCTTTTGACTGTTGTATACATCTTGTATAACCTCGTAACAGAAGATGAGGCTATCTCGACTTTCTGCGGCCGGATTTTTGAGTAGCCCAGTGCTGATTCTATTCAACAGTTCATCAATCTTACGAACCATGCGAATGTTGAGTTTTTCCTTCAGCAAAACTCGAATTGGATGCACCAGATCTGTCAAACGACTTAACGTGGCAGTTTTCGCAATCAACTCCATGGAGTCATGGCTTTTGCTACTCTTCACTTCTTTCATCTTGCTTGTGTATTCTTCAGCGTCTTTCTCTTGGCCGATCACGCCGAAGATATCATCCATGATGATGGCGACAATCGAGGGCAAGCAGTAGTCAAGATCACCGGGAGCGTACTCAGGTGTCGTGGCGACAAGCATAGAATGCATCGTATAAGAAAGCACATGAAGCTGATAGCCTCTAGCTAAGGCGCCTCTCAGCTCTTTCAGCACAAATCCAAAGCACGAGGCTCCAAGCATGACACAAATTTTCACTAGTGTATCCCGAGTCATATCGCGAGACTCTTGCGCTTTACTCCTGAGAATGTGACAAACATCTGTGAGAACAGCTGGAAGTCGCTCGTTCATCTTGTCATGCGGTAGCAGTTTTAACAGCCTCACAATGATGACAGCAATCGGCACACGCAAGCTGACAGTTGATTCGTCTTTCTCGTGAAGGTAGGCCATTAGAGGAGGTAGTATGTTCGAAGTGAGATCCTCCGACAGTTTAGCTTCTTTTGGTATGGTTTTTGCCAGCTTACTTTGCTCTCGCTCACCATCGACTTGCATGTTCGAATCGTCTCGAGGTTGAGCTGCAGCGGTCAAAGCATCAATGACCCTGCCGAGCAAACGAATTATTTGCTTCTCCAACTCGGGTTTTGACTGTAGGTAGCCAATGAATCTTCTCAGCATTGCACGGTACTGTTGCCATTCTAGTGAACCTGCGAGAACACCGACAGTCGTGGTCGCTTCGGCCGCCAGACTGTGTGCCTCATTTCCCTCAGCTCTATCAAAGATAAAGTGCTCGATTAATGGTATGAAGAAATGGCTAACGTTCTTGCTACTTAGTTGCCGCTTCTCTGCCGCTGCTTCCAGTTGACCAAGAGCACTGGATTGTCGGCCCTTGCCTGCTGTAAGGATATTATTGAAGAAAGAACCTTCCAACTCATCGTCGCCAGCCAAAAGACCATGCATATCGCTGACTTCGGACCAGGTTGGAAACAGTCGTATGAGATGCGCCATGACTTTCATGTACTCACGGCGAATTATTTCGGAGGGCTCCCTAGCGCCGGCGAATAGAGCTGGAATAAGAATATCCGAGAGCATATTCTCGAATGGAACAAAGTTAGCAGTCCCTTTCGCCGCGTTTGCAGCATCAATGAATCGGCATACACCATCCGAAGAGTTCGAGGAAAGAATACCAAACTCCTCTTCATGTTTGATGTAATACAGCATATTGTAAAGCAGAGGCATCCATTGACGAGCAGTAAAGTGAAGGTCTTGATTTCCGTTTATAATGTTAAAAGCCTTCAGTCGTCGATTGTAGTCGGGCTCATCTAGTCTGCCCTCGACGAAGGAATTGAGACCCTCGCACAATTCAGCAACTTCTTTCAAGACAGGATCCGTATGCGAATACACCAGCAGCACGCGAGATAGTACCTCACGACTAGTCTTATCCTTGAAGAAGCCGAACAATGATGTGATTGTTTTGTAGACCTTGTCTTTGAGGTCGGCATCATCTTGAAGATTGTAAAGAGGAACGAAATGTTCAAGCACTAAAAGTAACCCGGCCTTGGTTCTCGGTGAAACTCGTCGTGAAGGTTGATCGAGCAGAAATACTGAGACATCTACCAGATTCCGAGCTTGTGTGGAGTTCGAGACGAATGGCGCTAACTCTGAGACAGCGTCTACACAGCCTTCAAGTAGCTCTTTGCTCAAGTCTTGGTGATTGCGAAGAACGCCGCCTATCTGCACAAGGAAGTGATCCATGTTTGGATCCAAGAGCTGTTTTTTCACTAGCTCCGAGTCGCTGTCAATGGTATCTGCTTTCGCACATTTGACGATACCTCTTATGATTGATAGAGCAAACAGCCTAACTTCATCCTTGGACTTAGGAGGAAGTAAACACTCCGCCACCTTTGGTAAAATCTGAGCATGGCTGCCGAGTAACAGGACTGTTCTGGACGAAGCTGACCATGTGAAAAACAGCTTAAGGATGCCCGATACACCTTGAGCAGTCTCGATAGGAAGATTATCTAACCTTGGTGCAACGACTTCCGAAATGATGACGTCGACATAAGGTGACCAGTCAAAGTCTGTAGCGTTGTTGAATAGGAGAACCAAGCACTTCAAACCGGTCTGACGAGCGGATTTGAACAACGATATTTGGCTGGTTGTTTCATCTCCATCACTATCATCCAGCATCTCATCGCGAAGCTGTCGAGATGCTACCACCAAGCAATACAAAACAGCCCCCAACACCTTCGTTACAAGTGACTCGACTTTCGTGCCCAGCTCTTTCAATACTACCTCCATCATGTTCATGAAACCTACCTGCTTTCTTGCGTCAAGAAGTTCTTTCTCAAAAACGGATTGCTGCAACTCCCCATCCTTAATTAAGTGGAGGTCTTTCAATTCGCCTAGCGCGATGTCCAAGAACCCTCCAATATCATCGGTGCTTAAATTTCGTAGGACCGTCAATCTTCTTGCTTCGAGGCCTTGCTTTCCGCTTGCCGCGCCCTTGCGAGAAATCGTTCGTCCATAAAGTAATCGAAGAAGAATAGGCATAAGGGCCTCACGATGTTCCGGTTGGATAGCGGTCTGACCTTGAAGAAGGACAGTAATCTCATCCTTGAAGCGAGCTTCGTCAAGCAAATTCGACAAGTTTTCCTGGTAAGGTTTCACATTGCTATTCTTCCAAGTCAAGATAGCTTTCAGAGCAGACTTCTGGGTTTCAATGTCTCCATTAGCAAGCAACCGCAGTAGCGCCTCATACACCTCTTCTGATTTGAAAAGAGACCTTGGGTTCACGAAGAGGCCTAAGATGTCTAGTAGACCTTTCTGGTCTCGCCTTGTCCAGTCGCTTACTCCTGAATCTTCATCGTCGCCAGTCACTTCGCTATTATCAGCCACCTTACCGGCCCAGGAAAGAAACATCGGAATAAGCTGTCTAGAACGTCGTTCAGCAATACTGGGTGCTGCAGCTAGTACGCGAAGCGCCTGTGACCTGGCCGTGGTGGGTTGAGCACCAACTAAGCTTTGAGCGACCTCAAATTTTTGCAGCATGGTATCACGAGCATTTGAAACTTCGGACTCAGCATCCCGTGCAAGCTGGTCGAGCTTCATCATGTTGGAACACTCGAAATCTGTCAAGCCGTTGTTCTGGTCCTTCTCCGTAGCTTTGGGTGAGCCACTCCATCTTATGGAAGGCGTTTCCAGCCACTTGAAAGCTAATGATGCAACTGCTTCCTCGCCGACCTTCGATTCGGAGATTTCTTTGAGCGCAGTACTAGTATCGTCCCAAATTTGAGCCATCTTGACCGTCAGCATCCCGAAACAAAAGGAAGGAATGGCGTATTTCATCCACGGAATTATAGTTTGATTCGGGTAAATTGAGGCGAGTTTTCGAATGTGCATGGAAGCAGATCGAGCAGACTGCAAGTCCAATGGTGTTTGCTCTATCATGATCATGAGTGAGATGGCTTCAGAATTTGAGCCATGGTCGTTCGCATTGATATTTTCCAATAATCGCAGAGAAAGTAACCGTAATTCGCTGGAATCGGAGGAGAGATTCTCAACTAAGGAGCGGACTAAAAGATCGTATTCAGCTTCCTGATCGTCATTGTCCGAAGCCAAGTCTTTCGTTTTCGACTGTCGTTTGTATTTCGGTGATGCCTTGAGACTTGCTTGATAGCCAAGAAGGGCCTCTAGGAAATTGGGTAGTCGAGCATATCGAGGGGCAGCTGCGCGTAATAGTGGCTCTAAAGAAGCGTCCACCTCGCCAGCCTCTTTACTCATACGACAATAAGCACTGAACCCGCGGCCGACAATAAAATGGGCCTCCTCTGGAGCGAGGCAGGAAGATGGTCTCAGTGCTAGTTTCAATTTCCGAAGCAAGATCTCGGCAATTCTCGCATTTGTTGATGGATGCACAGTGGTACATTCCAGAATCTCGAGCAAAGCATTATATTTAGGCAAGCACCGATCATGCCACGTGCTGGGGCTACGGTTGTAGACTGCAGGTGAGGCTTGTTCCGGGAAAGGTTGGACTTCGAGGCGCTCAAATTTGCTCACAATTTGGTCCTGCCATGATTGTGGTAAACTGAACCCGTCCTTCCCATAACGACTTGGCAGTACGCCAGAAGAAACCATCCTAGGTAATAATACACATAGAGTGTCACCATTCTCGGCATCTGACCAATGTGTTACAACGAACCTAGGCCATGTTAGCTAATCATAAAAACTTGGTTGATTCAAAGACTGACCTCTGGAAGTAAGGTAATACAATCGTGCGAAACCTGTCGGCTTCTCCCCGGGACAAATATGAGCAAAATGTCAGAAACCATTTCGCGAGCGGATCTTTGGTTAAAGCATCCATGAAAGTAGAGATGAATGGAATTACAGCATCCATTGGCGCATATTGAAGCCCAATAGATACGCTCGATATCAAATGTCTCCACAGATCGAGGTGCCCCGGGTGAGCGGCCAAGAAAGGACCATTTTTAGATACCGCTTGCACCATGTCTGCCAAAACCTGTAAGAGTGCTGGCCAATCTCTGACTCTCGATGCTCGCCGAACTCCAGCCACTATTCCTATAGCCCGAGCAGATAGGAGTATCTGATTGAGATTGAACAAAGTTTTCGACTCCGCAAACGCATCCAATCCAGTCCTTGCCTGATGTAAGACTACCTCGAGAATGTCGTTGAAAGTTTCAGCAGTGGTGTGATGAATGATGCTGGTTAAGACACCAAATATAACGTCTAGCCAAGGTGATTTCTCGCCAGGTTTAAAATCACTCTCTTCAAGAGCCGAATAAAGACAGGTGAAAGTCGATGGGCCAGTGGTGTGCGCACTCATTCCGTTACCTTTGATTGCCTCGGCGAACAAGGTCATTATTCCATGGTAATAGAGACCAAACTCTTTAGTGCCATTGATACTTAAGAGATCAGATTTCGCGTGTCGGACAATTAGGGGAAGAGCCTTCTCTCTGTGAGCTGGAGCTGCAGCTTTCTTAACCAAAAAACTCATCGCTTCTGCAGCGAACCGGGCGATATGTGGAGGATGTCGATGTTTTCCAAGTAAAGGTGCCATGAGGTCGTAAGTCGGACGCAAATCTGGCACAACGAGTTTCGACAGATATTTGAATAGGAAGGCAAGGCACGTAAAGCTCCATTCGATGACTGCGACATCCTGAGGGGTCCCTGGTATTGATGTAACCAATCTTAAAGCCTTTTCATAATGTTTCTCAAATCGAGGTCCCAAATCATGCGCAAAGTCTGTGATTAACTCTAATAGCGGCTCTAAGGATTCCCTTTCTCTCTTCTCGATATAGCTAACAAAAAGGCCCATAATCTTATCTTCAAAATGTAAAATTTGCGCCAGGCTGTCGCATAATGGTAAAACTTCCTGGGAGAAGGAAATGAATCCTTCCGAAAGGTTCAGCTCAGCCCATTTTTCTAACCCGGCTTTGAAGTATGAAGTTGTAACGGAGGTATCTTCTGTATCGAGGTCGTGGCGGCGAACTCGACGTATGGGATCAAGCGAATTCAATTTCGAGATCTTCGATGTGAAGGACTCCCATCTATGGTTCCTTTGATGGAGTGTGCCCGTTTTGCCCTTGCGGGTCTTGATAATTCGTCCTGAGACAGTAGCAGGCATCGTGACTGCGTTGCTTCTCAATCACGATGTGAACTGCGAAAATCGTGAGGTGAGGGTGGGCGGCATACACATCGGTCGGAATTGAGGACCTCAGAATTTCTCACTTTTTTTCTCCACACCGCCGGCAGAAAAGTAACGTTATGCCACTCATGTACTAGTGTGACGCTAAGATATGAGCTCTTATCGCAGCTCTTGTCGCGTCGCAAAAAGACTCTTGAGGAACTATTTGACGATGTCTGCTCAATTCTACCCACAACAGCTATAAGTCCTGAGCTTCCTTCGAGGATCAAGATGTCTTCAAAAATGTATGTACCTTCCCTTCTCGCCGGTCAATATTGCCTCTCAGTCCTGTTATGCAAGTTAAATTGTAAATCCATGTCTTTGATAAAATTCAACTAACAGCTGCACAGCATCGTCTTAGGAGACATCAACGGGCAATTGCAATCGGCCTTCGTGAAGCTGACATCATTACATTCCAAGAACAACTTCTCTGTCGCCATCGTTGCTGGGAATCTCTTTGATGGTGATGATGATGTCGTTGCAGATCTCCTCGCGGGCAGGATAACCGTCCCACTACCTACCTACTTCACAGTCGGAACCTCACCCTTACCTGCACGCATTATCGAGAAAATCGAAAAGGACGAGGAGGTAAGAGCTTCATCTGGTCGTGTCCGTGATTCCAGCTGAACAAGTTTAGATTTGCGAAAACCTCCATTACCTTTCCAAACGTTCTACAACCAAAACCTCTGAAGGCATAAAAATTGTCGCACTTGGTGGTCAGCTCGATGAAAAAATCATAGGGGGATTATCAAAAGAGAACTACCTACCATTTCATACTGTCGGTGATGCGAAATCACTACACGGAGCGCACACTGCGGACATCCTTCTAACAACGACTTGGCCGAAAAACATTCGCAATGGCTCAAAAGTACTGATTCCGGACGACTCGACCGAGCCTGTTGGTGGAGATCACATCGCAGATTTGTGCGCAGCTCTAAGACCTCGCTATCATTTTTCAGCATCTGCAGAGTTCTTCTATGAGAGGGAGCCTTTCTTCCATGCTCCTAGCCCAGACACCCCAGAATTCAGGCCTGTCACCCGGTTTATTTCGCTCGCACAGCACGGCAATTCGAAAAAGCAGAAAGCTTTGTATGCATTTACATTGCAGTCGACAATCGATACTACCGCCCCTCTACCAGTTGGGACAACTGCCTCGCCATTCGTAGCTCGTCCAAACGAAAAGAAGCGATCAGCCCTTGAACAGGACCCATATTCAAGATATGGTGGAGGTAGTAATGACTACAAACGCGGCCGAGGTCGTAGAGGGCAGAGACAGCCACCACCTGGGCCGGGAGAATGTTTTTTCTGCCTTTCAAATCCGAACCTTGCTACCCATCTGATTTCATCAATTGGCGAGGAAGCTTACTTGACGATCGCTAAGGGTCCTTTGACTACAGCTACTACCAATGAAGCTCTAGGTGTTAAGTTCCCTGCGCACGCTCTTATTATTCCTTTGACGCATTCTCCTACACTTGCATCGATCCCGGAGGAGGAGTCGAAGCAAAAAACATTCTCTGAAATGAATCAGTTCAAAGATGCATTGCAAAAGATGATTGCTAAACTCAGCGAAAACAAACTCGGGGCTGTCACTTACGAAATCAGCAAAGGAAACGGCGTTCATACCCATTGGCAATTCATACCAGTACCCATGGAACAGATTCAGAAGGGTCTAGTTGAAGCAGCCTTCCGCGTCGAAGCTGAGAACCTCCAATACCCGGCCTTCGAAGTTCGCGATCCAGGAATCGGTCAAAATGATGGTGATTTCTTTAGAGTATGGATCTGGACTCCGCCAACTGATAACGCACCGGAGGGTAGTACCATGTGTCTGACTATGCCATTTGATTGGAAGGTCCATTTCTCTCTCCAATTCGGTCGTACGGTGCTTGCGAAGCTGTTGGGCTTGGAGAAGAGGATTCAATGGAGAGATTGTGCGCAGACGGAGGATGAAGAGAAGAAAGATATAGAGGCTTTCAAAGACGCATTCAAGGAGTTTGATTTCACACTTTAGGCGCTTATCAGTATACCCTAAATATCTTTACGAGGACGCGGTTGCATTTACTTGGAGTCTAGGCATAGGATCACTGCATCTATTTTCTATCAGCAATGGGTTTCATATGGAAAGGCATGGTATCTGGAGAGGTATATAAATTTTCTATGGCTGCAAATTGTATATTATTTTATCTAAACGCAACAGCCATTAAATCCAAGCAACAGACATTCTGCACAATGCACCTTATCGGGTCTCAGTCATACAACAATAATGCATATGCAAAGAAAATTGTATATATCCTGGATCTTTGTTAATCTATAAATTCTCCTAAGAACAAGCAAAAGAGAGGATGCCCACACAGGCTATGTGTCGATGAATTAGTATTTGTAGTGTAATAAAGATCCAAACCTGGCTGAACAGACACTTCAGGTTATTCTCATGGTCCATGGACGCTTTCTAAACTTTGGTTTTGATCGATATCGCTTCAGAATCCTCTATATAGCATCATGAAGAAGAGTTTTCTGAGGCGATCAATTTCGTTGATTGTACATATATCGGGTATTGAAGAAGCGTCTCCTAACTATGATCAATTCCATTGATTGTATATATGTCGGACATTGAAGAAGCGTTGTCTGAATAGATCACTTCCATTGATTGTGCGCATGGCGGACACAGCGGGTGGTGGAGAAGGCTTTAAAAGCCACCTACAACAGGAGAAAATGAGGGCTACTTGGCGGGAAGGTAAAAGGAGATAGGAGGAGAAAGGAGAGATAACACTTAGAAGTACGGACGGCTAAAGAAAGGAATGGCGGTGGGAGACGTACAACGTTGGCCCGTTAAGGCAGTGGAATAGATATGGGGTTCCGCGGGAGGATTTGCAGGTGGACGGGCAGGAAGGGGGTTTGCGGGTTGATAGGGCAGAAGGGACACAGGTTGACAGGCAAGAAGAGGAGAGGCAGTATTGCTCCAGTTGCTTCCAACTACGTCTGCTACCTCTATTTGAAGGCCGACTTACCTGTAAGCCCTATAGACAGCGTGATTTGCGGACTAAAAAGCGACGGCGGAAGAGAATCAAAAGAGAGATAGAAATAGAAAGGGACTTATAATTGCTACCGGGCCTGTCAGGAAATGCTGCTTATTAATGCACCAGTATTTAAGGTGCTTTGGCCACCTGTCATTAGTTGTCTTTAGCATCATTAATATTACTATGGTACACCACCAAGATAAATCATTTTAATCAGACAACCCATCGACTAAACCCAATCTATTTAGCTCATAATCCTAACAGGGCCGAGCGTTAAGCGAGGCCTGGAGCTCCGCAAGGAGCTCTTCTTAAATGACTTGGGAATACCCTCAAAATGACTAATTAGAAGCCTCTGGCAGGACAAGCCGTGGGGTAACGAGGAAGGTGCTCTCAGGCTACACCGCTTATTTTCGCTCAAAGTGGACTAGGTTTCAGAAAGGGATAAAAATATTATCATTAAATCCCACATCAGGAAGAACCCCCCTCATCGTCGTACATGTATCACTGGGTGTCACACGGAGCGGATTGCCTGCCAAACGGATATCTAACGGAGCACAAAAGCAGGGGACGCCCCTCCGTGGAGCGGAGCGGATCAAGATAACCAAACGGAGCGGATTATTTGTACACAGCCTATGAATTAGAAGTCTGGTGATGGAGGTGAACATTATCTCTTTCCTGCGCTTTTCTCCTCCGGGTGTTATTCTTTCTCTCCGATCTATATAAAAGGCACCAACTAGTATCCATCTATGCTTCTAAGTACAAGCAAAAAAGAAAAAAGATACCCACACGGGGCAATACCAACGAAAATAAATATCATGCCTGATTGCGATACTGAATTAAGATCTTTGCAGATCGAAATTAGCAGCTTTCAGTTTGATAGTTTCCCCTTCTTCTCACCACCCTCACCCTTTATACAAGTGCATCAGACTTCGGTTTCACTCTCTTCATCCTCGAAATCCTTCCCTTTCCCTCCTTCGGCTATTTTTCCTCCGCCAGAGGCTGCTTTTTCGCACTCTTTCACCCAATCGTCCAAAAGCTTATACGTCTTGTCATCCTTTTCCCAGATAGTCTCTAAACCTTTCAACATCTCCTTCCACTCCCGTCAAGCTCCTCCGGCCCAGCCTCCGTGTCCACGCCATTCTTAATCAATTTGTGCAGGTACCCGTCCACCGGAAAATGTTAGCTATTTTATTGACGCCAGTAGTTAGTCTGATTTACTCATGGAGAAGTTGGCTGCAGATTGTGTCTGTGGAAGAGGAGAACCTTGCGGTTCGCTCAGAGATCGCTCATCGTTTGGCGATTGAGATTGGTTTTTGAGGATCTCAACGCTTTCCTGCAATTTCTTGTAGTCTTCGTCATGGTCCTCCCAAAATTTCGCAAAATCCTTCACCATTCTCTCGAATTCCGCATCATCTTCCTGAACCGCCTGCTTAGCAACCAGACGCGGCAAAAGTCTGACTAAGATACGCATGTGGTGTTCCACTGGAGAATGTCAGCTATTTCAGTGAAATCAGTAATCGGACTTACTCGTCAGGAAGTCCTTGTCTTCTGCACTGCGACCGTTGTCAGAAGAACCTTGCGGTTCAGCCTTGCGCCTTTTATTTGGCTTCTCGAGTTCAGTTCAGCGGTATCTGCGCCACCCGCGCCAGTTTCCTTCGGTGCACTTCCTCTACTCTTCAGACTCTCTGTAAGCCGGGTCTTTGAAAATGATGATCTAGGCCGGTCCTCAGTGTAAACTCTTTCCCCGCTTCGAGATGCGTAGCTAGGGACAGACCTTGCAAGTTGCGCGCAATAGGGTAAACTGATAATTTGTTCACATCTAAAGCCAGGAACGGATCTCGACTTTACAGTCGTTACCTAAATGCCTTTTCTGCTCGTCTTTTACCCGCGAGTGTATCTGCCAGGAAAACGACAGTTTCGAATCTTTGTGTAATGTTTTCCTCCAACAAAGAGTTGTGGACGGCGCACGGTATCGCTTAATGAAAGTGCTGAAGGCGGCACTGCGGTCTTGAAAAGCAAAGATGGAAGACATAAAATGATATGCGTGTGTCCCTTCTGCGTGGCCAAGCTGTAGAGACTTTTCAGTACAAGGTCGGTGTTTAAAGCCAATGCTGCAACAGAGAGGTTCTCTCCATGGTCTAGACGCTTGAAGTGTGGTACATAAATGATATCACCGGGGGATATATCTTCTGATTCGAGTGACTTTAAGGGACGTATGTGCTGGAACCACTTTAGTGGGGTAGGTGGAGTAGCTTTCGAAGCCTGTAGAAGCCTGTGAGGCCTAATGCAAGAGGCCTGGAAATGCCTGTAATTTCGGTAGTTCATCCCTAATTGCCTCCTTCCAGTATGCTCCCCATATAGGGTCATTTATTGCCTCAGCATAGTTCTGGGGAAAATTAACCTTTTCGGGTGCTAGTAAAGCATAATTCCTAGGTTCTCTAGCCCGTAGTACCCTCCCTTGTTCTTGGGTTTGGGGAGGTTCCTGGGGTTCTTGAGCTTCAGTACCCTCTAAAGGGTTATACCCCCCTAACTCAAGATCCTCAGGTCCTTCAGGCTCGCTTAGCTCATTTAGCCCTTCCGGCTCATCTGGCTCAGGCGACTCAGAGCTCTCTGAGCCCCCTGGGCCAGCCATTCCTAGGTTCTCTAGATGGCTAGTATCCACTATAATGGTGTCTCCCTCAGGCAACTCAGCCTCTTCAGGGCTGCTTATTCACTGGGTCTCAGGATTCTCCAGCCTAAAGGGCTGATTCTCGACAAATCTAGGTGCTGTAGCTAGCACTACTTTGTTCGATCCAGGGTCGTACAGTCTGTATTGTCTGGCTGTAGGCGTTTCCTACTATATACATCTTCAGGGGTAAGTCTATTAGGTCCTACAGGGGTTCTGTTCCTTAAGTAACAGGCTGTATTAGCAGCCTCTGCCCAGAATTTGCTAGGTAGGCCTGAACCTTGTAGTATAGTCCTAGCTACATCTATTAGGCTCCTGTTTAGGCGCTCAGCAACCCCATTCTGCTCAGGTGTATAGGGTGTAGTAAACTCGAATTGTACCCCTGTAGTAGCTAAAGCTCTTTCTAATGCCTTATATTCTTGGGCATTATCGCACCTGATCACTTTTAATCTCAAGCCTGATTCGGCTTCAACCCTAGCCCTGAACACCTGAAAAAGCTCTCTAAGCTCTTTTCGCTCCTTACTAAAGTAAACCCATGATTTTCGGCTATAATCGTCAATAAAAGTATGCATATAGGTTTCTCCATTCAGGCTGGGTACACTATAAGGTCCCCAAAAATCACTATACACTCGCTCCAAGGGCTTAGTACAGTGATCGGCTGCCTTCCTGTTGATTACCCTCACTGATTTAGAGGTTAAACAGATATCGCAGGGCTCTTTTAGCTCTTTGATAGGCTTATCGAGCCCTGTAGTTACTTCTTTTAGCCCCTTCAGGGTAGTGGCACTCAAATGGCCTAATCTTCGATGCCATATTAGTGCTTCCTAAAAGTCGTTTGCCCCCTGGCTAGTCAAATAAGCCCTTTCCTCGCCTAGCCTTGGGCCCTGGAGTACATATGCCTGACCTACTCGCCTGGCCATACCTACTATAACCCCCTGGAGCTGGATTAGGAGCTCCCTTTTGGGTCCTGTAGTAGTGCGAATAGTTAATTCCTTATTCTGAAGCTGTAGTACTGATATAAGGGATCCAGCTAGTTCTGGGATATGTAGTATATCCACTAGCTTTACCGGCCTAACCTGCCCCTGAACTAGCACCTGTAGCCTAACGGTACCCTGGCCAATGCCTTTTATTATTGCCCCCGACGCTGTAGTCACTTCTACAGGTCTGGCTAGTTCGGTGTAGTCGTCGAACTGCCACCTAGCATAGGTCATATACCTTGAGTACCCCGAATCAACGATCCATATAGGCTCTTGATCACTGTATCCTAGGCTTCCTTCCAGGGATATCCAGCTAATCTCTGCTGATTTAGCTATCTGTGGGCCAAGAGATAGGCCTCTTCCGCTGCTAGGGGTGCTTAAAGGTTCTGTACTAGCCCCCTTGTTACCCTTTAGCTCAGGGCAGTTAGCCTTGAAATGACCCTTCTGGCCACAATTGAAGCACTCCCCTTTAGGCTTATTCTTCCTTGAGTTGCCCTTCCGATTACCCTGTGCTTGAGCGCTAAGAGCTCCTTCCTTAGCACCCTCTTTAGGACCTATTTCTCGCTCGTACTCGGCCAGAAATTCCACTATACTAGTGTAATCCAGAGGCTTCTCCCTTAGCTTGAGCTGGTTGATCAGGGTATCGAACCTAGGATCATAGGCATGAATAACCCTATAGAGAACCCCTACCTTCTGTTTTTCAGAGGGCATCTCTTCAGGGTCTATAAGCCCTATATCCTCCTGAAGGGTACTGAGGTCGGTTGATATTTCAGCCACCCTTTTAGTGCTTCCTTTAGGCACTGAATAGCTAGCAAAGGCTTCGATTTTAGAGCTCAATTGTTGGATTCCCCTAGGCATATAAAGCCTTTCCAGGGCCTTCCACCTTAGCCCAGCAGTCTCCTTCGACAGCACATGATTCAGAGTCTCCTTGCTGCATAGGCCTAGGATTATAGCGCTAGCCCTTGAATCCATCTTCTTCTACTCTCGGTCCTTAGGAGCTTCTACAAGCTCCTTCCCTCCAGCTTTAGGCTTCTCGGGTACTCCTTTAGTACCATTAAAGCCCTGTTCGACTGCCTCCCATAGGTCCTGGCCGTTAAGGTACAGCTGCACCTGTACGCTCCAAGCCCTGTAGTTGGTACTTGTAAGCTTAATGATTCTAAGCTTATCCCCGTCGAACTCCATAGCTGAGTTTGTGATCGAATTGGCCTATAAGTAGGCTAATTTAGTGGTCGAATAACTAACTGAGGTCCCTAAGCTTAGTACGCTTCCGTGCTCATAACCTCTTTACGTGCCTGTACAAGAGTATGGATAGTAGTTGCCTCTGCATCACAAGTTTTGTGAATTGTGTGGATATATCTTTTGTTTCCGTTCCAAAGACGAAGAGAAGGAAATGCGTTGACATGCCTTTGCTGCCAAAGATAGCTTTAAGTGCGTCATGTAAATGTCCATGTCTGTAGATAATATCGCCTCGGGATTTGGATTCGACCTGGTAAATTGGGTTTCGCATTGCCGAACCACTCCTGCGTTAGGAAGGAATTTAGGCCAGGTGTTCACAATTTGTTGAGCTTGCCATTTTTCTGAGTCACTGTTGTCTGGAGCTACTGGAGCCATATGTCCAAAGAACTAAGGAGCGTATACTAAATATGTTAATGCAATGATCCGTCAAGCGCGAGGTGAGAGGAACTCACTGTGAATCTCAAAAGTGTGCACAGTTTGTGGACTTGGCGAAGGTTCTTCGGGCAGGCTCTGAAGGACTCTTGTTATTTTTGGTCTGTTCAGGGCAGGGAGAAGATTGCGTCCGGAGTGATTTGGTTGATTTTGTTGCGCAGGTAAGGGACCTTTGGAGTATTTTGGGGTGAAGAGACTTGGTGCGGGGTAGCTGAGATTGGAGCTTGGAATTGTTATTTATGAAATTGAAAGAAGATATGAACCTTGACCAGCTGTTTTGCTATTTGAGGCCTTGTGGGTATGTGTGGCATGGACGGAGATATATGCGGCACGGTGACTTAGAGGGTAGAAAGCCGTGCGAGCACATAAATTACCTATTTCGCAGCCTAGTGACAGCAGCCTACGGCGGAACAAATTTCCAGGAAAACCATCATAATTTCTACCCTACCAACTTTTGATGGTAGCGTAAGAGCCTTTAAGCTTCTATCTATCGCGGATTTTGAAGGATCTTCAGTTATTGATGAAAGCTAAAGAGTGTAAGACAGAGCAAAGCAACCCCTTCCCCACATTGAAAAAACTTGAGATTTTGAATAAGCACCGCGCCTTCATCAACTCAGTAAATGTCTCTGTGGCTCAGTTGGTTAGAGCGTCGGTCTCATATTACGATATGAGGTTAGTGTCAACATTAACCCCGATCCTTATATCCGAAAGTCGACGGTTCGAACCCGTCCAGGGACACATTGAATCTTTTGCTGCTTTCATTTTTTCTAAGTCTGATCTTTGAAGCTTGGTAGTAATTTTGGGTTCTTTTGAAACCCTTATGACGCAAGTCATCCGAGATCTTTGAATCAAAAAGCCTGTCCGAGCTTTCTCTTGCGCGGAGCTAAGATAACGATTGGCTCCACTGCCGCTACTGATAGAATGCCTTATTTAATTATATATAGCAAGATAGTGTGTGCACAGTGAAAAGGGTTTGTGTGTGGGTGGAGCTCGGCAGGTGGGGCTAATGGTAATGAGGGGTCAGCCCTTGGACACTTCTCCGGAACCGTTCCTGCAACACCCCGCACTGACCTATGAACGCAACATATAAGTCAGATGTATAATACTATATTCCTCCCTCAAGCGAACATTATCTCTCTCCTATGCTTTTGCGCCCAAAATTCTTGCTTTTATTTGAGGGGAAAAGAAGGACAGCTAGGCCCGGGCCCTACGTTAGTTTGGGGGCTGAATGGAGTCGAGACCGACGGACGCAATAACAGGCGAAGACTACTCACTAGGGGACGGATATTTTTCATGTGAAGGGAATGACAGCAGCTATCCTTTGAACATATATAGGTTTTGACATCACTAACATACATCGAGAGCCCTCTCCAAAAAATAAGGAAATTCGACTCTTACAGCATCTTTACAGACTACAATCATGTTTCGACTATTACTTAACTTAACTTAACTTTCTTATTTACCTCAAATTCTGAATAAGAAAGCCTACCGACTCGAAATGACTAGTCCATGGTTGTTATCTAGGAATAGCCGAAGTACCCCTGGAAACACTCGGCAAGTGTACTCCGTACAGCTGGAAGATGAGACGACTACGCAACTATAAAAGGTCTCCCGATTGATGTGGACTGTCGATTAATCTACATGTTGCGCAATACCTCATTATTGTAAATTTTCACATATTTTCCATCTTTCTACTTGCCCAATCGGATATTGTGCTACATAACTTAGCGCAACCAGCTGCATTTCCTTCCCCCAACTTCCGTCCTACACACAGAAACATGATAAGAGGAAGGAATCAGACTTCATATCAGTCGACCTATGATTTGATATATAGCCGTGTCTCCCAATCGATAATGGTATCGTACCATTAGCATCAGCACGTATCTATCCCATGCATTTGTAGCTAGCCGCTCCATGATTGTGTCTGCAGGCCGTAAACTTTTCGCCGCTCTCAGATCCTTTATTTGCTGATGTTCTTATACACATATCAAATGTTAATATTTAGTCATTCTAAATGCTCAGCAATGAATGTTGTAATTGTGCGGCTTTAATAGGCTGCGAAATGCGTGCTCATGGGTAGGATTTCCTGCTCTTCAACCTACCCATGGATACTCACTGAGCACCCATGGGGTCCCAGCCCAATTTGCAGATGCCCAGGCCAGATTTTGAGCTGATATACATGTTTCTCCGTTACTCAAGCATTGAACCAGGTTGATTCTCCGCCCGTAAGGCAACATCGGGGGCTGCACTTCTCTCCCAAGCATACGATCGATGTAGCTTTCCCGAGTACTCTTATTCACAGCCAATACAATACATCGTTTTTCCTGAAATATGTGGCACAAGTCCTCTCAAAGAGGAATCGTCATCGGTCGATGTTTGGGACCTAACGATATGTAACCATGAAGAGAGCATATATCGGTTTAAGCGCGCCATGAAAGGCGCTGAAAATGACCTGGTCATAACTGAATTGACCGCGTTCGACCAATCGAAGCGCGTCTAATATTTTTCTAGCCTGGATTGAGGCTGTAAAGTAACCATAAATCATGGTTCGGATGATCGCTTAAAGTCGTTTTATCATCTGGTCTGCGAGTTAGGGGGTACTAGTTTGTATCTCTACCAAGGGAAGGGCATCAATGGTCAAGAATTTCAACGCGTCGGATCTCAAAAAAAAAAAAAGACGCACTCTGTTTTGTATAAATACCCCAATATGATTGCTTCTCAGAACTGTTCCTTTTCTCCTCGTCCCAATACAACTTCATACTTCGATTCATCTAACCACCAACATCTTTCTATTAAACAACCATAACAACTACGATAAAATGTCAAACTCTGTCGATATGCCTATATTCTCGTCCACTCAATGGCAAGAAGCCATCGACGACCTCGAGAGGAAAGCAGAACTACTCTCTGTGAGCCTGGCCGCTGACATCGAAACCCAATGGCAAAGAATTATCGACAACCTCGAGAAGAAAGCCGAACGGATCTCTGTTAGCCTGGCCGCTGACCTCGGAACTCAGGAACCTGAGTCTGAAACTCAGGATGTGTATTATCCACCATTGGAGCCATTGCAGTCGCTAGCCGAACTTGCTGCTCTCCAGAACAGGGTTGAGAGCAGTTCATTGGAATCTGCAGGACCAACAACACCGGCAGATGAGGAGCTACAACAACGAGTGCGGGACCTGGTCGATGACACGGACACGGAAATGGATATGGGACGTGGAAGGAATATGGGACATCGAGAGGATATGGGAAATGGAGGGAATGAGGAAAGGCCTTGGGGGAACTTGTTTGGCGATTGGTCTTGGGATAAAGTTTACAGTTCCAGAAACGATCCTCCATCACCAATAAATCATCGGAACACATTGGGAAACAAGACTTCGTCGGTTAACTTAAGCCCATGGCGCCCAAGGACTCCTGGAATAAGCTTGCCTCACTCCACACTTCCACCACCGTCCACAAGAACACAGGGTCTCTCACCTTCAATGTATCCCAACATTCCCCCACCTTCTGGATTGGGCCCACCACCGGCAACCCCATCGCGAGCTTACCCACCATCGTCATATCCAAACCTCCCTCCACCTCCAAGCCTCCGCTTGCCCAGCCCAGCATATTGGTCAACCTCCCGAGAATATGAGGACTATCGACTCCCCTCGCGACTATCCCACGACCACACGCAATCACTATATCCAAACCTCCCTCCACCTCCAAGGCTCCGCTCGCCCAGCCCAGCATCTTGGCCAACCTGCCCACTATATCGCCGTTATCCACCATCACTATATCCACACCTCCCTTCACTTCCCGAAACCAGCCCTCGCCCCTTACACCTTCGAGCACCGTCGCCTGTCCGGGCAGAGTCGATAAATACACTCGCACCAATGCTGGATCGAGGAGATGGGTCGTCACTTAATCTCGCGGGAATGATACGTCCAGAAATCGATCAACACACTGCATCACCCTATGCTAGCATCCATAACCAACACAATACATCGCCGAATGCTAGCACCGAGGACCATCAGGACATACCGCTCTCCCCGAGCCCGGAGGCCGTAGACGTCTTTAAGAGGTTGTCGATTCGTTCGTCGCTTGACTTCACTAGATGATGGAGAGTGATAACTGTAAGTTCCTGCATACTTGAGGGATTAGATGCATGAAACTAACTGAGTAAGTGGTAGTGCCTTCTTCGGCTGGCAGAAAGTATTCGAACAAGCAGATATACAGAGGATTTGGGACAAGCGGTAATGGAGTTCAGTTGCGTGGGAAAGAAAAAGGACAGATATAGATAATGTTAATGGAACTTCTCATCTCAAGCAAGGACATCTCTCCAGTAAATTTGCGCAGAAATATTTTTGTAACAACTTAACAACTTTGTTCTTTTGTGGAAATCAACTGCGCGCAACGAACACAAAACACAGAATAATCTAAGGAACTCAAAACCTTGGTCGAGCTCCTTCCTAATCGAACTAACACTGCACAAGAATAACGAAATCGCGAGTTCTTTGCCCAACAGAATGAAAAACAAACTATAAATCCAATGAGAATTTCTATTATTTATCCCCGCGCCTAGGTCTTTAACCATTCCTTTCCAGCCAAAGTCATCGAACAACCTGAAACCTACCGTCTCATTCTCAATCTCGCAGTCGTTAGCCACCACGCAGCATTTTGAATTCACCCCAGCCCTCAGCATCCAATATCCACCAGTAAATCATGATGCTCTCGCATTCCCGATTAAACTTATCGACTTTAGAACCCGTAGTGCACGCCAGCGAACTTGTTGCCCGACAAATGAAAACTCTCTCCCTGCGTCGCCGTGCACACAGCCATTATACAAATGAGCATTTGATGTGCGACTTTGTGATCTGACTGTAAAAATGTTTATTTCAACCTTGCTGTGATTTTAATCTTCGGATGTACGCCGCTGTATGGTCTTCCTTCCGTTCCTGTCCGTATTCTAAATATGGAGACTCCATTCCTATACCCCGCAATGATCCCACGCCTACCCCATGTTACTTCCCCAGTTAGAAATATATAACCTATGATACAGATATAATACAAACCATTCCAAGCAAACGCGCTCGGTGAACCTTTATCTCCTACCCAGTTCCCCGTGAAACGCATCAAGCGTCTCAGGCATTAGGTAGTGTGCACACATGTATGAAGGTGAGTGCACACATAAAGGTAGAGTTCTCGTTCTCAACGATCCGTCATCCCAAGCATATCAGAAACCAGTCGATACCCCCAAACTCATAATTGTCATCCTCATCCCTTAATTTCACCCCTCCAATGACTTCGATAATAAATCAGGAGATCTCGTCCCATGAAATGACGTGCAATCATCTGCCGAACATTTATAGGTAAAGACTTAATATTTTCCAGTAGCTTGACAACTTCAGGATCTGCGTTAAAAAAACCAGCTTGGAACCGTAGTATTGCTCGGAAGAACTCCCTCCTGTGGTATTTCAAATCCTTCCTGTTTTCCTTTCTATGTAATGCAAACCCAGGATTCACTTCGCGTTCTAAAAGCCGAGGTGTCAAGAACGGTTGAGGATACTTGAGTTCGGCCATTTGATTCGGTCCAGGAGTACTCTCGGTAGGAAGAGGGGAGAAGCGAACGTTTTTGATCCATTCATACATCGTGTTGTCGTCCAGAATCGTTTTCAGTTTGTTATGTTCCTGATTCGTCATGTGATCACGTCGCCGTACGATAGCCTCTTCGATGGAACCTTTCAGAACCAATGTCTCGACATATACAGGCTTCAATTGACCTATACGATGCGCGCGCTTCACAGCTTGTGCTTCAACTTGTGGAGAGAATACTGGATTGACAAAATAGACCCGTGAAGCAGCACTCATATCGAGACCGAAAGCAGCTTGTTGGACATCCATGAGGAGGACACGAAAATGCGGGGTTTGGTTGAAAGTGACAACATATTGAGAACGTCGGGAGGTCGAAAGGCTCTTCGCATAGATCAAATGTTGAATATTCATGCACTCGAGAGCTTGAGCTATATAGTAAGCGACGTTTTCTGCTTCGTAGAAAACTATAATTTTCTCATTCTCATGATAGAGATGGATCTGGTCCATGAGATACGACAACTTTGCAGAAGCCGTTGATATGATCGAGGCAGCCTCCACAGAAGCAGTCAGAGCCTTCCTCTCTGGTTCGAAATAATCCACCTGATTATAGATTGGAGTAAACGTGCCATGATAGAGGGTGTTCAAGATGTCTAGGAAGTCAGCCTCGACCACTTTGTTATTTTTTTCACGTCGTTCTTCAAACTCAAGAAGTAAGTCATCGGTAGCAGAGCCACCTGACTTATTGTCAGAACCAAGCGAAGCCTCTTCAGAACTATCAGAACTACCGATGGATTTGCGTGGACTAGAATTAATGCCAGGTCTCGAAGGCTCCTCGACCGTTACGCCTCCGGCAAGGGTAGGAGCCTTCCTAGTTTTCTTAGCTTGGGGCTTCAAAATTATACCAGGCGATGCTGTTTTCATAACGCGAATACCTTCCTCTGTAAAATTAATTTGCGGATCTCCTTCCACAACTTGTGCGTCGAGAAACTTTTGAGCTTCGGTAATCATATGCGCACCCATCAGCGTAGGCTTTCTGTGATCGCCATCAAGAGCCCAGGCCGCAGCGACCGTCTTATCAAAGTCATTTTGAACGTACATCGTCATCTCATGGATTTTACTGACAACTCTGAAAATGCCGTTGGAGAGTGCGACTTCGCCCATCTGAATTGCTTGTCTCAGGAGCTGTGCATCCTCTGGTGTCACCGGAACTTTCCTTTCTTCGAGGAATCTCTTAGAGATATCCACGGTGCTCTGTACCATATCAGTGGTATACCCGCTCCAATGAAAACTTGCCTGTCTTAAATTGGATACCAGAGTCTGGAGTGGACTTCTTTGTCGTGGATGGAACAAATAATCGGCGTCTTTACGTTCTGAGGTAACCGCGTTGGAGATGATCATCATCGAGAACATATTCAGGGAAAGCTTATCCTGCATTGAGCCATCAAGATAGACAATCTTCTGGCGAAGGGGTGGAAGCTGTAACTCCTTACTGACGTCTGCCGCCCTGTGTCTGATAATCATTCCTTCAAGCGTAGACTTGAGGATTGCAGCATCGCCATGACTTTTACGACCATGCCGTGGTTGCATTATTAATGTAGACCAAGATGCCATATCACGGTCTTCAACAGTGTTTGCCCACGGCCGAGCTTTAAGGTACATCGTTGCAATGTTACCAAGCTTCTCGAGATCTTTACGCTCTTGTTGAAAGAATAGCTTCTCTTGCTTAAGAGAAGGTTTTCGAGAGACCTGATGACCATCTGTATCTTCAGAAGAATTGCTGCTATCAGAAAATTGGAGAGATCTTTTGTTAATAGAAGAGGCTGCTTCATCAACTCCATAAAGACCCTGCGTGGGGGTGCCGGAGATTATCCATCTAGCATCGAGTTGCAAAGAGTCAACTGCAATAACAGCTTCAGTCATCGAGCTTTTTGAAGCGTTTCCGAAGTTGTGGCCCTCGTCAGTGATAAGCCTTTTGAAGTGAAGATCCTTCAGTGGAGACCCTTTGAGATAACCACAATCTGCCTCATGAATGCCACCGGCATCAGAACATGTGCACGACGGGCTTGTTGACTCGTCTCCTCTATCTCTGAATTCCTTCTCAAAGGCGGGTTTACTAAACAAGATTAAATCGAAATCGGCCAATTCCTGTGCGGGTGGAAGGGTTGTCTTCGGGGAATCTACGATGAAGAAATCTAGGCCAGGAGCGTGCTTCTTGATTTCTTCCTTCCACTGAGAAATCAGATTAGCTGGGACAACCACAAGAGTAGCATTTGTAAGCCATATTTTCCGAGGAGGTATGGGTGTTGGGTTGCGTGTTTGTCGGCGACGCCTCGCCGGTGGCAGCCAATAGAATCCAGCTCCCTGCTTAAGCGCAGTACGAACGCGACTGAATTCATATCCATGTTCAAATTCTAATCGGGTGAGATCCTTTTTCCAAGGCGTACCAGTCCTACCTATGGTTGAAGCCGCCATGTCCATAAGAGAGCCAGTTGTCTTCCGCACAGGTATCGACCCAACGGAGTACTCCACAGGTGCCTTTGATGATAAATGTTTCGTTGCAAGAATAAGAGCGAGACATATTAGAGTTTTCCCCAAACCCATGTTCTCGGCGCATATTCCACCCTTGGGAGTTTCGTAGAAGCGCGGCTCCTTGAAGCAAGTGACAGCATGTAAATCGCAATACCAGTCCTGCCCTTTCAAATCTTTTATAACGCGCAAACGAGGGTCTAGGATCTGCGCCGGCTCTGTTTCCCGTTGAAGCATTAGCGCTGCGGACCGACACTATGCGAAGACAATATTGTTAGCACTATCTTTCTTCTCGTACTATATTAGAAGAGTATAAGAGAGGGTGAGTTCTTGGATCACGGATATGAAGTGAACGGCGAACTCTTACTTGATAGGGGTGCATCTGTGTGTTGCTGTCAAGTCCTGCCACACTACCCTCCAGCAGAGCATACATTGCATCTTTCACATGCTCATCGAGAACAATTGATGGATCCGGGTTCGGAGTAGGCAGATCATTGAACATGTCGAAAAGACTAACATAGTCCTGGCTATTATTCGTATTCAAGGATGGATCTATGTGCTTAATCGGCGTTCCTTCAGTCCATTGACCCTTCCAAGTAGCCTGGGAAATGTCGAGCTGGGCCACCAAGAGCTGTAATGATTTGCGCAATGGGATAATTTTTCGGTCGATTGAAGCTCTTCCAACATCGTCGGGTAGTATATAGACTCTCACCTGGCCAGTGTGCTTGTCATTAGCTTTGAACTCCATGCGAATCCATCCAGCATTATGGAGACCGCGAAATGGGTTAAGGAACGAAGAGCTGGAGAGCTTCTCTTGAACTTCATTCGGCAGGAATCTAGCTGCTTGAAGGTTGTAAATGTCGCGCGGGTGCATGAAAGCTTGCCAGAACTGTCCCCATTCAGCAACCTCTTGTAGTATAGCGCACTCATTTCGCACAATTCGTATGCAGCCTGCGGGTATGTACTTGGTGATGTCTGAAATGTAGCCGGCTTTTGATGGAGTGTTGACAGGAGAGGCGAAGGGGATGTTGAAACTCGAATCGTGCAATTGGTGTTGATCAACTAATGCGATAGAACCTCTCCTCTCAGTTGTTGCGATTTTCTTCGTTTCCTATACAGAAGTCAGCATGTCATCGAATCGCAGTCGGCGGGCAACCATACCAGACGGGGCTCGGAAGTAGCATTGGAGGATTTGCGCTTTCGCCGGAAGGCATCTTCTATACTAGGCTTTTCAGGAGCCATCTCGCAGACTGCTGAGACTAAAACTTAGAGGCCTGCTGAGGTTCTGCGAAAGATTTGGAGACCAATTGAGGTTTCGCCGTTGCAGATGTTGATTTTAGGCAACCAACTGCCTTAGAAGTTGGGACTTCGAGCTTTCGAAATGGCAGGATCAATGAGTGTTCGACATGCTCTATGGAAATATATCAATGCTAAATTAAGAGATTTTGAGTTATGGATCAATAGCAATTAGAAGAAAAAGAATCATAATGATAGATGTGGCATATTGTATCGCGCAAGAGCATGATAGAAGGAGCTGAGCATAGCTTTGGAATTGCTTGTGATGCGTCCGAGCTTTCTCTTGCGCGGAGCTAAGATAACGATTGGCTCCACTGCCGCTGCTAGACACATCCACAAATAATCGTCGGCATTCGCTTAACCTTAGACCTCCACGACCTCCTACAGAAAGCTTAGGAAGTGATTAACGGATTGGATCTAACTCCAAAATCCCAAGAAAAATCAACCAAAAAAAATGAGATCCAAAAGGCAAAAGCGTCCGGCAACCCGAAGATGCTTTAATCGCCCCAATGAACTTCCGCAGAATCACTGTCCTCCGCTACCACCTTCACCCGCAAACTGCCCGCCCGGGCCAACGAGAATTGTCGGACCAACGCTCTCGGAGCGCCGAATTCTACTGTTGAGCCAGGGAGTCGCTGGGGCAGTTTGATGGAAAGAGGTGTCTTGTTTAGGATTATACAGCTGAAATCTTTCTTGAGTAGTGAATAAGATATTTCGTAGGATAAAATAAAGCACGTGCAGGCGGGAGCCGACGAAACCGGGAGCCGAGATATCATCTTCATTTCAGAAACTGGCGGGATTGTTCGCACAAAAGTCATTCACTATAGTTACTATATTTACATAGCTGGCAGGAATTTCTCCTGCAGAGGCGTCGCAGCTGTTAGTATCTAGGAGCCTTTCACAGTGCCGTCAGTCTCAGCGACTGACTTGAACAATCCATTATCCTCGACCCCTCGCGCCGACATATATCTAACGATACAAGCGATTCCAGATAGCCTGAGCAATAAATGTTTTCCAATACCTAGCAAACGTCATCACAAACGTCAACGTCAAAACACCAGATATATAGTATGCGCCCCAAAGTTGGCTCCGCACCGTGGTGAACTCGGCAAAGGCGCGCGCCTGCGCCTCCCATCTCGCGGCATCAATCTCGCCCTTCATCAAGCGTTCCGGGAGCAGGGCGTTGAGGGCTCCTTGATTTGTGCTGGACGCCACATGCGGACGAAACGTGGCGAGCGAGTCGCCTACGAACAGCAACTTGCCGTCGAAGAAGGAGGGTTGCGCGAGCTCGCGGTCGTTGATCGCGGAGATGAATGGTTTTCGCGTCTTTTGGACCATTTCTGCGAAGGGCTTGGGAAGTGTCCTGAGTGCGAGCGCCTTTTGCTTTTTCCAGTTTCTGGGATCGATTTTGCCGGGAGGTAAGGTGGTGTGGTGGCGGTGACCATCGATATCGGTCATTACATCGACGTATTCCTGAGAGTCTTCCGGGCAGACTTGATACCATATCCAATTCAGTTGGCGATGGCCTTCGGACGTATTGCCATCCTCTCCGGGGATGGTATATCTAAAGAGGCGTACAGTTAGATCTCCATAGTTCGTACTGCAACGTCAAGCTAACTTACAGAACAATGTACCCATGTTTCTGAGTGAAAAACGAAGTCTTGCAAGCAAACACTGCCTTGGTCTCCTCCGAAATTTCAGTTTCTGGCGAAGTACCCCGCCAGGCGACATATCCCACGTACTTCTGTTGTAGGTTTGGTTGCAACTTTTGTCGTATTGCTGACGAAGCTCCGTCGCACGCGAGAACAAGACCTGCATCGACTGTGCTATACAAATCCGTGCCTATATCACGATACTTGACGGTAACTAACCCGTCTTTGTATTCGACATCTTTCACTTCCTTGCCGTGGACATAGGAAACCGACTCTTGCTCTTTGTCTATCTTAGCAGGGTTCGGGCAGATCTCGCTCACAAACCCGTCGAAGTTGGCACGCATCAGACAGTACAGAATCTTCCAAGTAGTCATCTTGATGGAGATATTCCATGTACTTTTGACTTTGTCAGACCGGTCCAGAAACTGAACGCCACGGCTAGCCACAGAATATGATACTCCTGTTTGGTCATGCTTATCGAGAAATTCGAGGACATGTTCCATGGCAGCTATACCAGCTCCTTGGCTAGCTTGCATAGATTGGGGATTGCGCTCGAGGATTTGTACTCGATGACCCAGACGCCGAAAGACGATGCCATGGAAAAGAGCTGTGAGGGAACCTCCAATCTACGCCGGTTTTCCGTAAGCAGTTATCGGTTATCGAGGATATGAGTACTTACGATCACAACGTTTAATGGGATTTCAGCCATTTTAGCAAAATCACTGCAGTGAGCAGAAATGTGGGAAGGCATTCTTCTCGAAGAAAGGCATTAACCATTTCATCGGGAGGACATACTTCAAGAGCAACAAATTACCGCGACAGCTCAAGATAAAGTGGCACAGCGAATGCGCCTCCACTGTGCAGATGCACAGATAGATATACAACAAACATGTTGTTGGACGCAACCACTCGTGCAGTTGGGTATAAAGGCGGCAACCTGGGCAGGGGTATCCGGAGGCTGATTGGTTACCAATTACAATTATCACACCAGCTGTCGTGAAATTGTGTTGCAGAGAACATTGCTTTGCGAGAAAGAATAGCCGACGACCCCAGACCAGTTTCCTCATGTCTTCTTGCAGAATATCAACGTCTGCTGCTTGTTCACCCCTCCCACCGAGTGTACAAAAATCATTAAATATATTTACAAATGCTCACCTTCTAGCAATCTCTCTGCCATCAACCAGATTAGCCACCCAATTAACCACCACCATAACCCTTCTCCTCCATCCTCTCGCCCAAGTGAGACTTCCGCTCCTCCACGCCAAGAAAGCTCCAACGCCCGTCCATTCCGTCTTACCCTGTACCACACCATCGCCTTCTCCCAGATTAGCTATCATCGCCTTATTCTTATATACGAATGGCGTTCCCTGCGTCGCCTCACCATACAAGCCAACATCGATAAGATGTTGCGCTAACCATTTCGCCTTTTGGACCGCGACTTCTGCCGTTGTGGGTAACTGACCGTTCACGATATCCGCTGCATCACCAAGTGCGTACACATCTTCGATGATATCACCCTTGGAACCATCTTCCTCTTCTCCCTTGAACTCCGCAGCAAGCACTCTAAGCCACTTATCCGTCTGAATTCTCTGAAGCCCTTCGCTTTTCCTACACTTGAGTCCCTTTACCAACTCTCCCGCAGTATTCCCCACAGCCCAGACTGCAACTCCGAAGGGAACCTCTCCCTCCTCCTTACTAACTAGGCAGTTTTTCTTCATCTCTTGGATATGGCGTCCGGTCTTGACTTTGACGTTTCCTCGCTCTTCAAACTTTTCCATGGCATACTCACTCAGCTTTTCTCCAAATTGTCCTAGAAGTCGATCCGCCACATCGTAGATACTGATCGTACAAAGACCCTTCAGCTTGGGATACACTTCACTCAAATGCTCCTGAATCAGCTCATCTACCTCAGCTGCAAGTTCGATACCCGTTGGTCCACCACCGACTATGACAAAATGCAGCAGACCCTTCTTTTCGTCTTGGCTCACAGTGGGTAAGCTTGCTCTTTCCAAGCAATCTAGAATCCCCTCTCTTAGCCTCCTCGCATCCGGAACGGTCTTCATGAATAGCGCGTTTTCCTGGACTCCCGGAGTGCCGAAAGTGTTTGTCTCGCAACCGGGGGCAAGAATAAGTTTGTCGTATTTGACGTTGAATTCTGTTTCGTTGTCTTTATGCGCGTCTGTTCCCGGCTCATTACTCACACCACTACCTCCGATACTAGGCCGGCAATGGACTGTCTTGTTGTTGAAATCGATATCTGTGACGATGGCCTGGTATTTTTCGAAATATTTAGAGCGCCGGCGGACTGGCTCTTCAGCAAGACGGAAGTCGAATATGGAGCAGGCGGCTGAGGCAAGAAGTGGCGTGAGTGCCATAGTGCGAGAAGGGGAAATCACAACGAGGTTGTATGGAGATGAGTGGTAGGTCGAAGGGGATAGGTCTTGGGTCAATGTCCAGCCTGCCCACCCGGTGCCGACAATAACTATGGTAGGTTTAGATTCCAAAGCCATGGTGAGCCAACCTTTCTACAATGGGTATAATTGTGGCTATACTTGAGAATGGATGGCTTCTGGAATAAGTACACTGGACGTCAAAAGTAAAACAAAAAGGAAACTTGGCAGCATAGACCAAACAAAGTCGAAGCTCATCAGCATTTGTACCTGGCTAAATCTGCATACTGCATCTGACGACACTCAAGTTTTCTTAGCTTGCGCCAGAAGCGAAGCCATGTCCGTAGACTACTTAACTTTACGTATCAAGATTCGGAAGGCAATCGGGGGTTCGCATTCTTCTCTCCCTATACATCTATCTTATCAATTTCTACAATCTCCATCATCATGCTCGAAATTGCTAGAATCCATACTGGAACCTCGCGAGATCGAGGACAAAATCAAAATCTCGGCATTCGGGATCGATTGATGACGTTGATGAAGAAGCTTGCTTTACTTCGGGAGACCCACCCTAAACCGGGACGGAATAGTCACGTGAAAGTCACACCCTCCTCGAGGAGGTTTAAGGATTGTTTACTGCCGTGACAGTTTATGGTAGTTCCATGAATCAGGCTTGTATGATTTCAGGTCACATTCTATCTACAACATAGGGAGAAACGTCCTCATTTCACGGTGGCGCAAGGTAGGTCCCAAGATCAAATTGTTGCTCCTGACTCCTGTACTACCTTTATGTCTAAGAGCTAAAACGTTTTTATATGTTTCTATATTTCCCAATCCGTTCAACGCCAATATGCCAACAATTCAGATGCTAATACCCAATTTGACCCCCAACCCTGTTGATGAACTCATGCACCAGGAGTCCCTCACGAGATATTCTTCAATGATCGCTGTTTCCGCCTCTACGCCTGTTCCGCCTTAGGGTTGCATCGGCTTTTTCGAGTTCTTCCGTTTCCTCACTGATATATCCTCTTGAAGGCTCTATCCCAATCCAGTTTTTTCCTACCTTGATTCCCTTGGCATTCATTACTCCCTCCCCTAGGTATAGCCCTCCTTCATCTCTACTTCTGCGCTCTATTTTTCGCGCAACTCCCTTTTTTGGTGGGAGCCTGTCCTCTCTTCTCTTTTCGCCGGTTTTATCCATTCCCCTGGGATGTTCGCTGTCTTCTATGTGGGGGCGAGCTTGGCTCTCCCTCCCTTTTGTGGTGGCCGGAGTCTCCGTTTTCCCGCGAGATCCACCAGCTTCTTCACCAGAACGACTTGGGCTCCTTTCATGTCTTCCAGTGGCCCGAGTCTCCGTTTCACGGTGTCCTCTCCTCCTGCTGCTTGCTGTTTCCTGAACTACCCGATCCTCTGGGGCCGGTGTACCTCTTTCGCTCTGAGAACTGGCGATATCTTCTTCATAATCACGTATGTCTTTGTTCAACTCATATTCTAGATCGCCAATTTTTTTTCTTTTCCCCGATAGTTCAAGCTTTTTGTTTGCGTAGTGGTGATCTCTCATTGTGGATTTATCCCTTTTGAGAGCCGATTCTTCTACTTTGAGCTCCTCCTTGAGCTTCTCAATCGCTGTTCTTCTTTTCTCAAATCTTGCTGAAATAGAAACCTTTGCCCTCTCAAACTTCCTAAGCTCTCTACGGAGGCTAGCGTCATGAGTTGAAGGGCTTTCATCATCGGTAACAAATAATCCAGGGCTCTGCGAGCGCGGCCTAGCAGATTCACGACGCGAGATTTCTCGCTCTCCGGACCGATTGTGCTCATGATCCAAGTTCCCATCTCGAGCAGGTGAGTTTTGCCGAGATTTCTTAACCGACGTCTTGCGTCTGCGATACTCGGAATCGGAGGAATCTGAAAAGCTTTCTTCCCCAAACGGGTTTGAGACTCGCTTGTTCCTAGAGTTCGATCTAGCAATATCCGCAGGAGCAGATTGCTTATCTAAAGGTTGGCGGAGATGTGTTGCCGTTGGCTCTGGTTGGTGTACCTTTCTTGTCGTCAAAACACTGTTTCCAAGGCCAGATGGTCTTGATGATGTTTCCTTCGTAGTGGTGGTTCTAGCCGGCTCCTGTTGCTTCGCTGCTGAGGAAGCGTTCGAAGTAGTGCTAGCCGTCGGCCTTCCTGCCGATGATGATGCTTGTACTCCGGACTTTTTGGGTGCGGAATTTCTGGATGCAGATTGTTCAGATGCAGATTTAGCGGGTGCAGATTGAACAGGTGCAGGTTTAGCGGTTGTCAAGGATGTTTCGGCTTTATACTTTTGGGAACGATATTCTAGTGCTTTACGCCGTTCTTCGGCTAGTCTCTTCATTCTATCCTTTGCCTCCTGAATGTCTGCTTCCAGAGGTTGTCCAAAGTAGGGCTTTTTGCAATAGCTCTTAGTATCACGCGTCGCATAGTAGCTAGGATCCTTTTTTTCAACCAGCCCTATGTTTTTCCAATAATTGGTCAATCGAACCATCTTATCCTTCGTCTTGATGACGCGTCAGCAAAGGTTCTTCTATTTTCCTTCATGGGACTTACTGAGAAGGGCTCTTTCGTGACCCCATATAAAATATTTTCTAAGATCGGGTCACTTTTCTGAAGTTCCGCTTGTGACGTTGCGCGATCGAATAGCTCCAGATTCACACCCTTCTGAACGTGACATACGGACGTCTCTCTTTTCTTCTTTCCAGCGTTTTCAGTGTACTTGGTCAATATTCCAACTTTCTGGATAATGTATACTGGCCGACTCCCATTTTTGTCTCTCATAGGGAAGTGGAGAGTACATGTTTCCTCTTTTCCCGACTGCTCTATGGTGTACCATATCTTGTTCTCCTCCAGGTACAGTTGCTGGAGGATTTCCTCTTTCGATGCCATGATGCAAACTGGAGATTGAGCGCTCGAAGATTCTAGCGTAACAACGGTAAAATATATTTCGAATCAAACGAACAAGTATATTGAAACAAACAATAATACTTCCAACAAGATGCCATTCGCTGCTTATATAGCAAATAGACACAGTACAAACCAACGAAAGAGCAAACACGTTGAGTAAAAAAGTTTGCATTTGAGACCCCCAGTCAGAGTCTGCTTCGCCCGAAGACCACCGTAGAGTCGTGGACCATGTCTGCGCAAGCCCAATTAACAAATAAACATCGCATCTCACCCTGTTCGTGCAGGGTATGTGCGAGAAATTTGGCAGTCGGCGAGTCTTTAACCCTTATAAGGAGTGGCCAGCCTACATGTACCGGCACGCATCCGATATGAGGTAAGCTCTAGGCACCACTGGGCCGCGGCGAGCGTGAACATAAAATGACCGCGACCGCAACCGCAACCGTGACCCGAGGTATCTCTATGCTAACAGCAATGCACGAATTCAGCGTGAAACGCTCAGTGTAGGAAGTCGTACACAGTAGTAATACTCTTGCTGATTTTGAGGTTATGATACTGATGTAATAACACTGAGCATATTCTAGAATACTGGAATGTACTACATTCCAGTGCTTTCAGAAATTTGAACTTCCTAATTAGCCAACTGTGAGGCAAGCTTATTCCCTAATCAGGTAACCGCAGTAAATTCCATCCAGAATTTCAGCCTATCTGTATACGGCCAATATTCATGGTGTGACAATATCAGAAAAAAGCAATATGTCTTTCTATAGTAGGGCGTACGAAAATACCGAGAACACTGATTCCTATGCTGCAAGCGCTTAATCAGCCTGCAAGTGACCGCTTTTGAGTTATAAATGGCGACCAGTCATAATGGCGATGAGCTTGAACCGCTTTAAGTAATGGCCGTTGTTGGCATAACGAGCAGGCTCATGCAGCCTGTTTTCTTTATATTAATAGTGGGAAAGACAAGGCACTGTCAAACATAGTGCGGGTCCAGAATCGAAGGGTGACTACTTTGGTCGCGGGATGATAAGTTGGTTTATGGAGCGACTTTGGGGAAAGGCAACTCCTCTCAGGTGCGTACTACTAGAGCAGGAACAGTTGACCTTTAAATTCTATTAGCCTTCTGCACTGGGAATATAGGTATCTCCTCTGATATCACAGCCAGGTGCATACTATTACTACCAGTCCTAAGCAACCCCTTTTCAATCTTCCTCCATTCCATCTACGCTCCGTCTGTCATCATTGACTCTCTCTCGTGACCGTTCTCCATCAACACTCATATCATCCCTTGGGGTATCATTACTATATCTCCGTCTCCCCCTCTCCAGATCCTGATCCCGATCGCGATCGTGTTTGTAGTCGCTCATATCCTCATCTCGCTTAAAGCTACCGTCGTTTTGTTTTGCCTCAAGCTTGAGGTGATCAAGCCCATCGGATCCATCATCGTCGTCTACATTGACCCAAATCCTAACTGTCCCATCTAGTCCTCCACTAACCACGGTGCCAGTTGGTCCTGGTGCAGTGTCCACCCAACAAACAACTCCGTCGTGCGCGTGTACTCTCTGAACTAGCTCCTTGGTTCTCACGTTCCAGAACAATATGTCGCCGTCTTCACTACCAGAATTAATGAAGCCTTCGTTACCACTGTAGCCAAAACTACCCCCTAGAGAGTACTTCTTATTCACATGGCCTTGATAAGTCTTCTTACACGTCCCAGCTACATAATCCCATAACCGTATGCAGGAGTCGAGCGTGAATGCTAAGATATATCGACCGTTTGGCGAGAATCGAACAGTCGTAACTGGAGCGTTGTCCTCATGAACTAGAGTTCGGAGACATTGACCAGTAGCGGTATCCCAGACACGACTATTTGAATCGGAGATTAGTATGGGAAAAGATATTTTCACCGTCCAGTGAGATTAGGAACTTACATCAGACCATCCGTAGAACAACTGCAAACCAACGTCCCGTCCCTAATGAAGTCGACCGCACCAACCGGATCCGAATGTGCAGGTAGACTTCTCATTTGTCTTCTTGCGCGCAAATCCCATAGAAATACAGCTTCATCGTAACTTCCACTAGCTATCATGTTGCCTTTGGGCGAGAAAGCCAACGAGTATACATAATTGTGATGACCAAGCAGAGGTGCAGGATATGGTTTACCAGTAGCTCTGTCCCATAACCTGATGGTTTTATCGTCTGATCCGGATGCCACAGTATTTGAATCCGGACTCCAAGCAATCGTCGATACTCCCGCAAGATGTCCCTCCATTGTTCGCATATGCTTTCCTGTCTCTGCATCCCATATTTTAATCGTACCGTCTGCCGAGCAGCTAGCGATCCAGCGTCCATTGGGCGAAAACCGGACCTGAGCGACTCCTTTTCGATGGCCTCGCAATATAAATTTCTGTTTGTAGTTTAGTTTCAACGGTTTGTGCGCCGGTGGTGAAGGCGGATCGGGCGAGGAATGCGACGAGCGTGGTGTATCTTCAGGAGAACTGGATCTGCTTCTCAATCGATGTGAATTCCGTCGGTCGCGTGGACTTTGGTGGTTCGGATGCGTATGGTCGAGCTCATCAGCACTGCCATCTGAAGAGTAAGATCTCGACTGTCGGCGTGTGGAGTCGCGACGCGGGCCGCCGTTTGAAGGTCGAATTGGATCATTGGCTAATTCATCTGCGGAGCTATAACCTGGCGTAGAAACTTCGCTATCATATCTTCGGCGTTTGGATGGGCGTCTATCTGCCATATCTTAATGTGCTGTGGTAATGTGTTGAGAATAGATTGACTTCCTCACAAAATGTCGCAGAATCCCTTGCGTCAGTTTAAGTTAGCCGCGCAAGTGTAAGCTTAAAAAACAGCCGCGATGTCGGTGGTCGCGACGACAGCTGCAGGGGTTGGGTAAATCCCGGTAGCAAAGGAAGCACGACCCAGTTCCCCGGGAAAGCTTAAGTAAGAAATCCCCTACACGTAATTTTGGACGTGATGGCAAACCCAGAAGCAACATAACTCAAGAAGGCACGACGTGCATGTTGCCCATTCCACGTCAATTTGCGAAATAATCGGACCTGGATTGAAATTGGACTCAATATTTGATATGCAAGCCAAAAATACATACCCGAACCGGACATTGTAATTTCGGACCTCCTCACCGCGCCCCTCCACGCCACTTTTCGCCCCTGAAGATATAAAACCCTCGCATAAGCACGCCCCAGACCTCACAACTATTACCTTCGTCGACAATATTACCGCGACTATATATTGAACTCTTGCAGGCAAGGAAGACAGAAACATAATGGATTCACAGTTACCAGAAGTCAAGGAGATCAACGTGATCAGTCTCAATTGCTGGGGACTCAAGTTTCTTGCTAAACATAGAAACGAGCGCCTAACGGAAATCGGAAGACAAATCGCATCTGCATCGCCGACACCTCATATTGTCGGACTACAAGAATGCTGGACACAGGAGGACTATCAGAGTATCCGAAAGGAGACCAGACACATCCTACCATATGGAAAGTTCTACTACAGCGGCATCTTTGGGGGTGGATTGGCGATATTATCGAAGTGGCCGATTGAAGAGAGTTCAATGTGGAGGTATCCGCTGAACGGAAGGCCTACTGCTTTCTTCAGAGGAGACTGGTTTGTAGGGAAGGGTGTTGCTAGTGCGCGGATACGGTTTGGACCTGGTGCAAAAGACGTCGCAGAGGTCTTTACTACACATGTGAGGATTCTTAGTCGTTGATCTAGGAAATACACAACTGACTTCTGCTTTTAGCTTCACGCGCCATACGAAGCAGAACCCCACGACTCTTACATCTGCCACCGAACCGCACAAGCATGGGAGATAGCGAAGCTGATGAGGGGCGCTTCCGAGCGTGGACATTTGGTGTTAGCCCTTGGAGATTTCAACATGATACCATTGTCACTCGCGCATCGTCTCATTAGTACACATTCAACCACTAAAGACGTATGGATGGTCCTGCATCCCGATTGTTCTGTCGGCGCCGCTATTGACGAAGCGGAAAAGGCACGTCGACGTCCCATCCCCACAGCGGACTTCAACCTCCATGAAAATGGCGCAACCTGTGATAGCGTACTCAACACCTGGCGATGGAACAAGGGGCAGCAGAAACGTCTCGGTCCCAACCGTCCTAAAATCGAGATCCCAGGAGACACGCTGGACCCCAGAGCCAAGAGACTCGACTACATCTTCGCCAACACATGCTTCGATCCCGTAAACCCCAACGGTGGAGGCTGGATCGTAGAGTCTGCCCGTGTCGGTATGACAGAACGCCATCCAACCCTTCAATGTTCCCTAAGCGATCATTTCTCCGTCGAAGCCACCCTCGTCCACACCACCTACGCCTCACCCGCCGACCAAACCAAACTCAACGCCTCCGCCGTCTCCAACGGCGTCTACCTTCAAACCGCCCCCTCCGAATCCCGACTCACAGGCCCGCACCTCCAGCTCAAGCACTCCGACACCCCGCCCTATCTCCCGGTATCCACATACGACGAAATCCTCGCCATGATCCACAAATACCATCTCCGCGAGCTGAAGCAGCGACGTTTCCGCTTGGGGCATTTTGTCGCTTCGTTCTTTATCAGTATCGGGTGCTTGGTGGCTGTATGGTTTAGCCCGCGCAATTTCGTTTCGTTCCTGTTGATGCTGTTGTCGACGTTGGGGTTGAGCGCGGGTGTCATTGATGGTTTGATTGGAGGGTTGTTTGTGGGGAGTGAGATTCGAGCGTTGAAGGAGTTTGAGTGGGAGATTAGGAATGCGAGGGCGGCGGCTAATGGGGAACCGAATGCTATGAGTGAAGGTGATGTTAAGAATTGGTGATGAATTGGGTGGGTTGGACGTGTATGATGGAGGAGGGATGTTAATGTGTAATTGGTATGATTAGTGTGGATTGCACTCCGCTGTATACCTTATTTGTATGATTGAGACGTCAGAGTTATGATAAAAGTATCAACTACAGGGACATGGCCGCCTCTTTCTTGAAGGGATTAAGGAATATAAAGACGCATTCAGCTGTCTTATAGGTTACCACCTACCTCTTCAACTGCTACGTAACAAAAAACAAGTATATTGCATATGCAGAGTGTAGATAGATTCAAGATGAGTAGCCCTATTTTGCCTATCTACTACCAAAGACCAAAACCCAAAACTCCACCTGACATCATGTATAACCGTACAATCAAGACACCACAGTCTAAAATTGCATCGCCGAACCATTCCTCCATTTCGTCCATACGCCGAAGACTATCCATCCATACCCTATCTATACCTGCACTACACCCGCTTAAAATACTCCCTCCCATTGTCACTTAAATGGTCTCCCAACCTCCATTGTTGATATCCATCTCCAGCTTCCTACTAATGACACTCGGTACACCATGGCCTAACCAAACTGTCCTAAGCAGGGCATCATATCTCTTCTGATTCAAGAACAACTGTCGACTATGTCTTAAACCTGGATCGACTTCGCCGTATTTATCGATGTAAGGCGCGACCATCCAGGAGCCGGATTGTTGATGCATGTAGAAGACGCAACATTTGCGGATATTGATGAAGAGACCAATGTTCTTTTGGCATCTATGGATCACAACATTAGCATAAAGTAGAAAGTTAAGAAGTGTAGGGTAATACTTACACATACATGTGTTGTTGCGCACCACCGATCTTATCAGGTGGACCGCTAGCCTTTTGAGGGCCGTCGCGAGCACAACAGATACTTTGACCGCAGAAGATTGCTCTACAGAAGAGACAGAGCATGGGATCTTGAATGTCTCTACCGGTGGTGGGACAGCGTCTCTTCATAGTCTCCTCCATCAGGGTATCGTAATTTTTGGGTAGTCCGATAAGTTCGAAGATGGCAGGATGACTGACTGAGATGAGACTCTCTCTTTTCAGGGCTGTTTCGGTTCTAAGGTTGCTCGTCCCGACGTCAAACTGGTAACCGAACTTGTGACCGAAGTTCGCGTGATGGATCCAACTACCGACTAGCCTGCAAAGAAGTAGTGATTGGTCGGAACAGGGGAAGGGTGAGCATATTTCATCAAGGGTTGGTAGTCCAAGTGCCTCGCTTAAGCGCTCAAGTTCACCCGCGTCTGGATTGGAGGATATGTGGTTGCTGAAGGCGATACCATAGCGAACATTCAAAAGAATCGTAACTTTGCGAAGGAAGGTGAGCATATATTTCCGCACGAATAATTGGCAGTCCTGTAGACTACTCAGAGCAGGTACATCGACAGTCTTTTCATACTGAGGCTCAGGGTACTCAAAACTGCTAACCTCAAGGCAGAAGTTTCCAAAATTGACGGTTTCTGGCTCATGATGCTGTGGGTTGATGATGTCGGACCACTTCGATGCATCCATACTGCGACTGACGTTAAGGACAATCTTGACCATCTCAGCTATGTAACAAAGTCGGACAAGATGCATAATGTCTATATTGTCAACAGGAGCGAGGCATAACGAGCATTCGGCCAAGAAGACAAAGATATCTTGATGAAGGAGCGGTCGTATCTGGGTTTTGGGAATCGTTTGTACTGCTTCAAGGGCATATGGTTCCTTCGCGAACAATGAAAAGTACTGGCGCTCATAGTCCCTGCAGAATTCCTTCGAAACCCGGTTGTCGCCAGCAAATCTCATCCCACCAATTGTTACAAATGACTGTGCTGTTTCGGACAACACTCGCAAGTGGGTGAGTGCTTGTTGAGGTATGCTCTCTAATAGAGTCTGTCCACGAGGAGCTGCAACGCCACGCTGCTGTATCTCGACTGCAGAAATGGAGAAGCCCAAAGCTTTAGCTAATGTATCACTAGCGCACAAGTCGACTTGCGACGGTAGAGCCATCTTGCTACGCTCGCTGTTTTGGTATGTCCCAAGATCATTTTTCAGAATTGTATCCCGAAGTCTTTTGTAAATGTTGACAAGTTCTCGCATGGGGGAATTTGCCTTCGCAAGCTCACTAGGATTGAGCCCTGCCGGGTCACCCCAGATAACGTTCGCAACCTCTGGTGCAGTGACTCTTAGATTGGCCGGAGAAAATGGCGATTGAACGGGAGGAGATATGGGGCTCCAAGCGTCTACAAGTAATTCGGGCATCTTAGAAAAGAGTGGCTGCGCGACAGTATTATTGTTGTGTTCATGGAAGTATTCAATAGTCCTGTTGGTCCCGGGAGTGACGTTGTGGATGGAAGGACGATCGATTTTTTCCATTCGAGGTTGATGACTATCGCCCGCAAATGTTTTGAGCCAATCATCGAAGGTGGCATCAGATCGCAGAGTGCTAGGATTAAGTTCCTCCTTTGGTGACCATATTACTGGGAAGAATGCATTGCCTAAAGCTTTGCACAATGGGCAAACAAACTCGTTAAACTCTAACCTCTCAGGATGATGCCTAGCAATTTGATGCTGATGGCGTCGGTGTGAAGCTTCATAATAGACTTCGAAGCATTTGTAGTGCATGATGTGTCCGCAGCCCACGGAGACTGGTCCACTTCGGGTACATTCAGATGGGAAACCTTTGCCAATGAATGAACGCTCTGTGACGATATCAGCGCCATTAGATTTCACTTTATGTACTTGCTCGCGATTTTCCCCAGAAACGCCGAATGGGCGAATTGCTTCAGCGGATCGATCTAAGCTTGATGGAACATTGGAAGCCTCCCGAATGAAGTCAGGATCCGAGAAGTCGGTTTGCCGCAAAACAGAACTCTTGGTCAAAAATGCAAAAGTTCCATAGAGGCGGCCATCCTTTGTCTCTTCTTGACATAGGATACAAGTTCCGGTTGGATACTGGTAAAAGGTCTTCGAGTCCTCGTTTTCCGTCTCCATGTCTTCTTCATCCATATCATCCTCGCCCCAATCGATATCTCCTTGGTTATCCAGGAAGTTCTTTTGTTGCTGCTGGAACTGCGCCATTACCTTCGCTTGACGTTCAAGTGCCGCTTGCTTCTTTCTTTCACGGTCCTCAAGAGCCGTGCTGTTTGCTGGCGAGGCAGTAGAGATCCTGTCAATTGGAACGCCTAGACGAGAGAAGGCAGTCTCGAAGTTCCGGGGTCGCTTCTGTTTCATCCTCTTGAGCACAAGTGTGATCTTAGGGTGGCATGCTTTGAATTCGTCTTTTCGCGATAGCAATTCCAAGATTGCAACAATCGTTTTAGACGCTGGAGCACTAGCAATGTAGTTGCTTCGCGCAGTACTTGTGAGGGCGATGTAAATGAATGACTGGAGAGACTCTTCCGACATCTCATCTTCGTCTGTTTTGTCCTCAGCAATGGCAATGAGGACCAGATGCAGGACTATATGCAAAAATGCCTCCACTCGTGTCACCGGTACGGTCGGAGTTAGCTTGTCAGCCTTCAATGGATATAGGAGAGCATAATAAATGATCTGAGCAAATATCCCTGTCCTAGTGAATGCGGCAAGATCGGAGAAGATTCCAGCCTCGATAGGTCGTAGCTTCGGCTCAAACACGATGTCAGCGGGAGATCGTCCCGTCTTCTTAGCCACCCACGCCTTGTAGGTATTTTCAGATTCCTCCCTCTGATTCTTGTTGTAATGAGCAATATAAGGATCGATGTCTTCCAAATGTTCCTCCTTTAGCTCAAAGACTCCAACGTCAGACAGACCCTCAGGTGGCTTGAATGTTGTCATCTCGTCGAGGATATCCTGGCACTCTTCCTGATCTTGGAATTTATCTGGTAGCTTGGTGCATATTTCAGTGAAGGATAGGGGCTTGAAGCAAAGAACATGAGCAATATCCCGGCGCATGGCTAAAACATGAGAGTCAGACTCTTCATCAGTTATGACCAGGGATGTCCGGTCACTAATCAGAACAATCAGAAGATGTATCAGATCCTCAGCCACGTCCAGCATTTGTCCATCATCAACTCCATCAGGCTTGACCTCGTAAAGACCCTTCATCCAGTGCTCCAGGCCAAATCTATCGATGATCGACACTAGCATGCGTGCTGGGGGGCATATGACCATAGCTGTTTGTAGTAGGAAGATATCACGATGATGGGAAACATCCCGTTGACTAACACCCCGGTATGTGCCCTGCTGATGTCGCAAGCTCATCCCGTTTCGAACCCACATGCTAGCTTTCATCTGGGCCAACCATGCACAAACTCTCAGAGGATAATCAAATGCTGCCATGAGATGATCTTCGGGAGTGTATTCCTGGCTAGGCATCGTTCGTTGGCCCATTGCCTTGGGCTTTTGCAGAAGCTCTTGGGTGGTAAAGCTTAAGAGTTGCTTCAGTTTTTCGCGAGGCATGCTCTTCCCGCATTCAATAAGCCATGATAGAGTATAATGAAGAGCGTGATGAAAACTAATGGGCTGTGACTCGACCACGTACTTGACGACAGAGTGTTGAGACAGGTTATTCGCCATTTCAGTAGTGTCGAATTCATAATCGCCCACCTTCTTGAACTTAATTTCATCCTTGATCTCGGCTTGCGTGAATCGCTTTCTCTCTGTTCCCAATGAATTGAGAATCACCGCCTTGGCTGCAAGTCTAATCGCATGTGAGCATGCAACTCCATCGTCAATGCTCCATCTGAACGACTCGGCGAACTGTCTACATAGACGGTTGATCTCCCTCGTGATCAAGGAAGCACTGATCCAAGCATCTGTCTCGTACTCAACATGCTCGCCAACCGCACGCACGTTGGGACAGATACCTTGATGCAGCTTCACAAGATCCAAGAATTGCATCATGTATCGCTCCTCTGTGCGCAGCTTCTCTTGAACATGCTCTGAGCCAAATAAGTACTTCAGGTCCATGAAGAAGTGATACATGCGCCGATTAGTAACAGAGCCGGAATCGAAGGCCAGAGTAGCATTAGGGAAGATTTCATGTGGGTGCCCAACTTGTCGCGTAGTAAGGAATGTATACAAAATGGCCATCAAGTTCGTCAGGAAATTGCCCCTCTCAACAATTTCTGCAGTGATGGAAGGAGTTGTCAGCATCTGCAAAGATATGTTGATGATAGAATGATCCGGTTCTCGATCGGCAATTAAGTAGAGCTGTGCAAGGGTCGTGTAAAGACCTGCGAAACGTAAACCAAGGAGACGTTTGAACTCCGGTATTGACACCACGGTGGAGATATAGAGCTCTCGAAGATCAACTCTGACCTTTTTCCACATCCTTAGATCAAACAATATCAGCCAGTCCAATCTCAGCCTTTGCCAAAGGTCCTCGTGCAGAGGTACAGAGCCCGTTTCGCTGTAAGAGGAAGGTGTCTCAAGCCAGTAACGGGCAGGTTTTGCTACTTCTTTCTGTATTGGGTTACGAGGCGTCTTTGGGATTTCTAGATGTGCTTTTTGGTAGACGTTGTTTGATATCAGGGGTTGCATTTCAGCTGTGTCGGAATCCGAGGGTGTGAGATCTCTATCTCTTGTGACCCTATTGGGTGCAGGTGGTGGTGGAGGAGGAGGCGGATATCCAGCCATTGTAGCTTCCTGAACTTCAAGAGCTGCATCATCTTCGTTATCTGCAAGCATGTCCACATCCCCCTCGGTATCTGTCTCCGGCTGTGGTGGCGCCCGGCCACCTATCAAGACGTTGAATAGTTCGTCCGCAGCTATTCCTTCGATTCGAGCAATGACTCTTTGCGCTCTCCGTTCAGCCGTACCATTCTCATCGCCACCTTCCCCCTCGCTGGACATCTCATCATCATCTTCTTCGAAAATGTATTGTTCAGTAGCATCATCGCCAACGCCCTCGTTTTCAGTGTCATCCGAATCCGGTTCTGCAGCAGCGGCTTGGGCTCGCAGCAGCTCAGCTTGACGCTCTAGCATCACCTGTCTATAGGTTCTGTGTTCATATGAGAGCTCATCGACTGAATGGTCATCTATGCCTTTCATGCCAATATCAGCGTTGCTTGCTTCACTTCCACTGCTCCACGGCTTCAGCATCTCTTCGCACACAACCCGGCGGAGGATATTGTGGTCTGGACCCACGCTACAGCCAGATATATCGCTCAACCACTCGATCATCGTCCCACACATTTGCTCTCTGAAAGTATCACGAGCTGATCTAATTGTAACAGTGACTTTGATCTGTTCGATTATGCGTGAGACATCAAGTAGTTTATCGATATCCGTACTGTACTTGATTATGCTCCTACCGATGTCGTCTGTTTCTCGCGCCCTCTGCATTCCCTCTCTTGCCGTTACTTTGCAAGCCCGCGAGACGTGATCACACACTTCGTTGACGGTGTGCTTTTCGTCGTTCCATAAAAGCAATGCATATTCACACGGGTCCTCAACGATATCTCCATTGTAGTAGGACGAGGTCAATCTGGACATCCGCTCGTCCAGCTGTATTGTCTCTTTCGATTTTGGTAGTCGTAATTGCTCGGGCGAACACGATATGACGTCGCAAACATAGTCCAGGACACGGCCAATGGTCATTCGAATGCTCTCCACCAGGTCATCTGGCAGATCCGTAGCTTTTCCCTTGTTCTCATTCGTGGTATCAGGGCCATGTGCAGTATGTATCGAACAATGGACTGGTAGGCGCCATGCTTCTGGATCTCCGCAATCACAACAGCCGCTGTTACCCAACGAAACACTAACATAGACCATATGTCCCGTATGGTCCGATGAGTCGTAACACCGGCTGCATAGTACACAGGTATCGTCCGAACTGCATGTTTTGCATCGGTATGTAGCCTCCCCAGCTTTGAATATATGTCCGCAGATCTTGCCTCTCGCTGCCTCGGTGAATTCATCGCCATCCGCTCCACCTTGCGCCTTTCTCAATTTCCATATACTTGTAGGCGACGGTCTCGAGTGTTCAGGGAAGAAAAGGTTGATATTCTCTTGCAGGCCGCCTGCCAATGACCAAAATAGGCTTTGTAGTAATTCGCGTTCCGCCTGCTCAGTGTATCGATTCTCATGGACGCGGGGCAAAGTCTTGAGGAATTCGCAAAGTTGCCGTGAAGGCATAGATTCTTCCGCCATATCTGCTTCGATCTTTTCGTCACCCTAGAAGTCCGCCTTGCCCCTCATGCGATGTTGTGGCTGTGCCAATGATGCTTTTGATGTTGCTCTGTTGATAAAGAATCGTTATCGTAACTCTCGGATGGGGAAGTGATGTTGGCAAGGTTGTTGTTGGTGTGGAAAGTAAAAATATACAATTGGTAATATACAAAAACAAAATTTCTCTAGGGTCTTAATCATCAAACTCTTTTAAGAACCACTCCTCAGCGCCAAAACAAACGACCAAATGTGTTGCTCGGGTTAAAGTTGATACAGGACTGGATGGCATGGTATGTGCAGTAAGGCGGGGATCGTTTCATGAGCTTTCACAAGCGCACTAAGAACTAACATCATCAAGACGTCGAAGTTTGTCCCCAGTTGCCGTACCGACACAAGCAAATGTCTGCCAACTTTTTCACGGCATCTGTTGGAGATGCGTGGCTCTCGGTATATATAAACTGTAGTCACAAATGCCCGGGGCTCACATGAAATGCAATGTTATAGTAGCACTAGGTGTGTAATGTTGCGTTTTTGCCATGCTTTATGGTGCTACAATCTCCTGCCTTTTATACACTCGTTCAACGCCTAGACTCGAAGCTTGACTCCGTCCTCTCCATGCCATGCATCTATCCCCTTTCTTTCTTATTCGTCGTCGTCTCCATCTCCGGCCTCAATGTATCTCGCCCGGATATCTTTCCATTGTCGCTATAACAAATCGTCAGTCTCCCGCCCTAACCACCCTTCAGCAAGAACTTACGCCTTTGTTGATAGTATCCCAAATTCTGTCTGTAGCCGAATCATATGCGCTATTATGTATTAGTATGAGAATCCTTTATCCTGAACATCCGCGCATGCTGGTGAACTCACAGCTCGAATCCGAACGCAGATGCGAAGACTGCACCGAGGAAAACATAGTTTCTTCGGAAAATGAAGCTATTTCCCACCCTCAGTTAGCTCTCTATCATCAGAAGTTCCGCGCGTCCTTGACTGGTTCTTCGCCGCGGGGGCAGGTGGGTGACTTGCTTGTAGATAGGACGGGCTACGGTAGACTACAATTGCACAAATTAGCATAGGCTCGCAGCGGTCATAAGTAAATCGCCAGTATAGACATACCATGGCGAATCAATTAAGTAGTTTCGCAGATCTGTAGAGACAGGTATTCGTGTGAAATGCTTCGTTGAGGTGAAGTTCGAAGGTTGTTACGGATGGTTTTTGGTTCTCGGCAACCTGACGCAAAATCCCGATGGTCACAATTCCAAGCTTTCTGATTGGCTCAACTACTTTTGTTCTACCACAGCCTTATTCACCGATTTTGTAAAACATCCCAAATATTCCGGATAGAGTGACGATACTAACTAAGCTCTGTGCGCAAAACGGCCTAGTCTTCAAGCTCAATCATCCTCGTCCTGGGCTGACGGCAGACGAAATATTATTCGTCTTTCATTCCCTCTCTCCTACACAATGCCTTCCGTACCCACCCCGTCTAAGTCGGGCATTATCGAGACACAAACGGGCGAGCGCCACATTCCCTCGTCTGTCCGTGCCGATGGGACGAAGCGAAAAGAAATCAAGATCCGACCTGGGTACAAGCCACCGGAGGATGTCGAAGTTTACAAGAATCGGAGCGCAGATGCGTGGAAAAACCGCGGAAGTGGTGGTGTGCCCGGTGCGGAAGGTTTAACAAGTGAGAGCAATGGGGCAGGCAGTAGGGCTGGCAGTGCAGCAAGCAACAAGAATGCTAAGAGAAGAGAAGCGAGGAAGAAGGCCAAGGCTGCAGAAGAAGGGGATGAGGATGCCAAGGGCAGTGAGAGTAGTGACTGGAGGCAGGGCAAAGAGACGACCGGAGAGAAGCAGGAAGAGCCCACTCCAGAAGTTGATCCAGAGGCTGAACGACAAAAGGAAGCGAAGAAGTTCCTCAAGAAGCTGAAGCAAGCGCAAGCATTGAAGGAAAAAAGTCAACAAGATGGAGCTAAGCTGTTGCCAGAGCAGTTCGCAAAAGTCATCAAGATCAACGAGCTGATCAGGGAATTGGACCAACTCGGTTTTGACGCCAATGGGGAGCCGAAGGATAAAGCTGAGGTAGCGGATGTAAAGAAGGGCAACGAAGAGACCGCTCCAACTAATGTGTAGAGGCAAATCATGAAAAGATCATGGGCATTCACATTTTTGGGTATCACATGTCGAATGGCGTTAATTGACTATCATGGAGTTGGAGTTGGAGGTCGGTTCTATGGTACGCCGCCGCATTTCGGGAGTCACACGCGTAGATCTCTAGCAAGTTCTGTTTCTAGCTATCCAACATCATTCATACAATCCCGTTGGCCTTGTTTGCTGCATCGGCTCTTGCCAGACAATCTTCGAGAACGTCCCAAAATCGTTTGATATCAAGGCCTCTTGGTATCCTAACACCCTCTTCTCCGGGTGGAAGTAGCTTAACGATAGTTCTACCTGTCTCCGCGCCCTCCTGAGCATCTTGATGGCTTCCTTCGGTAATCACCTTAACCTCATACCTCTCGCTCTTGCCATCGTCTTTGAAATCATAGAATGGGATTTCATCGCCGACTATTCCATCAAGTATGACCGCAACAGCTAAAGGATCATGAAGTGGCGGGCCCTCGCTGATACCAAATACCCGGTCATAAGTTGCCGCGAAGAACATCAACAACTCCACCAACATCGTCCGCAGAGTATTCTGACTATCACCATTCTTCCCCTTCAACAACATATCTTGAACTTCCTTAGTGCCCAGAACTAAGTGTGTGATATCAAGAGGAATCAGCACCGATTTCTTCTTCAAAATCTCATGCTCTAGGATGAAATGAGCCGCTTCAGGATCAACCAAAACATTGAACTCAGCCCACACACTCCAATTACCAATCCTTTCCTTGTGGTCCACTCTTCCCAAAACCGCATTCGTGAACTCGTTTCCGATCGCCCCACCCATCATACTTACTCCCTTGACGTGTGCAGCGAGATTATCATATTTCTGGAAGCACTGCGCGACATTTGTATAGGCACCAGTGGCTACGACCCATGCGGTGTTTGGTGGTGTAGCAAGGAGAGCTTTCGCCATGGCATCGATGGCCGGTTCGTCGACAGGTCCTACGGCCGGTTTGGGTAGTAGATCGGTTCCCTCGAGACCAGACTCTCCGTGTATAGAAGGGGCATGGACACCGGGCCGGACAAGACCACTTCCGGCGCCCCGGTATACAGGTATATGGGTGGCGGACATGGCTGTAAGGACGGATGTGGCATTGTAGGTTGTGTGGTCGATGGAGGAGTTCCCGTGGACGGTGGAGATTCCTAGTAGATTTATAGATGGGTGATAGGCTGCGAATAGTATTGCGAATACATCCTGTAGACTTAATCAGTACTTATTTTCCCACCCTAGAAGCATGCCCGCGGGCTGCACAGAGTGATCATGTGATATTGACAGAAATTTATCATGCACCGAAGCCCAGGCTCGCGAGTGGCTTAAGCAACAACACATCTTGTTCATCACGGAGGGGCAATTCCAAATTGCGGGATAGACATGCATGCTATCGGTTGATTCAAAGTGTGAACTTACATCATGTCCTAAAACAGTGTTAGCAAAGGATTCCGACATCGCCAGGACCGCATGCTCGATCTGTCATACCTGGATCACAATCCAACCACACATCAATCTTTGCCTTCTGCGACCCCATTATGATTATTCTACCTGTGCTGTAGATGCTTGTGACGAGACTGGCCTGCTCGATATTTTCAGAATGAGTGTTGTTTGAGGTAGGCGTGGGATGACTCGGGTTGGAAGCAAAAGTGGAAGGATGTGGGGAAAATAAAGGTATCACCGAGAATTATCCTGACTCATGTTGCAAACTCGAGATTCGCAGCTTCTTTTCACAGCATCTGCGTGCTCTATCACGTCTCGGTAATGCAGTCCTCGTGTAATATGCGAAAACCGGTAAATGATACTTAGGGATGACTGAAACGCTGACGGCGCATGTGGCTACGGAACAGTACATAGAAGGAGGTGTAAGCTTACGTTCGGGCTCTTCTCCTGTACCCCATGTGAGTTGAGAGACGGACACTGAACTATCATAGACTTCTCTGGCACTTTTACTCAGCAAAGTAGATCATGAGGCCGGCTCTAGATCTAGACAAAGGGGGATCTACCTTTCCCTACGGGAGGCGTTCTATATATTTGCTACCGAAGAACCGCGCAAGTGTGACTTCTTCCGTATATTATCAATAACTAGCATCTTTCAAAGCATATTTAGCAAGTGCACGTTGTCCTAGTTCGGTTCTATACGCTTCTACCTCTTAATCGCAGGGAAGCAGTGAATACTTTTAGTTTGCAGAATCTACTTGTAGCATGACCTTGCTTCTTCTGCCCAGTTTGTAGAGCACTGTCGTAGCTGAACGAGATTGTGAGATCGTAAGGGTATCGGTGTACGTTGCTAGCGTGAATATAGTGCACGTATTTACGGCAGACGGCCTTGTACTTTTCAGGTATTTTGATTCACTTGCTGCCGTTGATATGTTCCCAGAACATGTATTATAGACAGTCTTAAAGTATTCGAAGCTACAACTACCTAGTCATCATGTCCCTAGCAATAGCTATCGTCTGAAGTGAAAAGGCAATACAAATCAGAGCTTAGAATGACGAGCCCCTATGTCCTTCTCTCCCGAACATGTTTGTTCCAAATATCGAATATAATACGAGGGGACTTCTCAAACCCCCAAAATCAAACATAGTTTTGTAGGTCAATGCCAAATCATAAATCAAACAAATAACCATATGCTCTTGTAGCAGAGCAGATATGAATCATATAACACATCATTTCAGCTTGAGAGCACGAAATCTTCCAATCAAAATTAGCTCAGTCTGTTCTTATGTTCCACAATTCGTCCGCGAACCGCTCGAATACTTTCTCGCGTCTTTGTACATCCATCTCTCGAGAACCAAGCTCTGTCTCATGAACACTAACCGCCTCCCCACGTGCTGAGAGCGTGGCTTCGCGGAGCATGAGAGAGCTCTCACGAGTCTCTATGGCGTGCTCACGACCTTCGAGGACAGAGATACGAGTCATTAGGTATTGCTCATCTATCTCCAGCCATTCTTGACGATCGTCCAATGTCATTCGCTGTTCGTCCAACGCGATTTCTGTAAGCGTGCTTTCTCGTTTTCTTGTTCTATAGTTTGCTCCAGTAAGACCACTGCAAGCTCACGCTCTTTTACCTTCTCTTCTCTCGCTGTGAGTGCTGACTCTCTGCCTTCGAAGACCGGCTTGACAGATTGTTCGAGCATATTAACTGCTTCTTCTCGTTTAGTGAGTGCGGACTCTCGTGTTTTGAAGGCAGCTGAACGTGCAGAGACCGCTTGTTCACGTCTATCAAGATCGCCAGATCGACATTCGATTGCCTGGAGAAGAGCATTGGTCATCTGTTCTATTTTCTGGATAAAACCCGTCGTTTCACTGATTCGGATTCTTTCTTCTCAACAGAGGCTACATAGGCAGAATGATTAGTTTCGATCAATGCGTCCGTAATGGCGAGGCCTCTTACCATAGTCATCGTTCCTTGGTCGAGTATTACCTTGGGTCTCTTTCTTCTTCAAAGAAGTCAGAGCAATCACGAAATCATTCCCCCGCGCTTGGATGGATGCCAGCTGCTTCTTATTGGCCTCTTCTTTGCACGCCGCAGCAAAATTTCTTGTCTTAACCAGCTCGAATTTCTTCTGGATCTCGCACTCCAAGGTTTGTGCTGTATTCTCTCGGTTCTGAAGCTTCTTAGAATAAATCTCGATCGCGGATTCGAGATCGTCCACAACGGCAAGTCGAGTGGTGAGTTCAACATCCTTGATCTGGACAAACTTTTGCTGCTGCTGTAGTTCCAACGTTTGCTCCGCCAGTTTCGCGTCAGTTATTGCGACTTTAGACTCGCGGTCATCAATTGTAGCCTGCTGTACTGCTAGGTGTTTCTTCAGAGCCTCGCATTCACTCATATGCTCTTTCAGATGTGGGATGTTTAGGTCCGTTGAAGCATCGTTTATTTCTGATGCAGGAACTGGTGTATACGGTGATGTATGGCTTTCACTTCCGGGGATAGTGAATTCTGAGGGTATGTTTTTGGCCCTTGTGTCCTGATTAGCAATAGTTCAGAGGATAATGAAATTCAGAGCCATCGCTCTCGGCAAAAACAAGGCCTGTGAGACTGAAAAGCAGATTTGTCTTTGTAATTCGGTATTCACGAAGTCTCTGAGATGGAAGGAGAGTACTCACCAGTTAGTACAGGAATTCGAGTCCAGCCTAGATCTTACGTGAGTTCCATCACAACTCCCGTCGACTTCCGATGCGACATGCAAGAAGATGTCGCCGACATCTACTTGGATTAGAGGAGGAGCTTGAAGATAGAACCAGACCAACTTCCTTGGGCTACAGCTGATCTCGGAGGCCATTGCGAGATGACCGGTCCTAATCCAGATGAGGCATTTCATGCCCAAGCTGGATGCACCGGAAGAACTCGGTGCGAAGATTTCAATCTTTCTACAGTTGATTGGTCCTAGTTTGCCTGTTGGCTCGTTGAAGCTAATTGTATCGTATACCCTTATTCCACCGCCAGCAGACTCGGTTTTCCAGAAATGAATGATGTTGATCGATCCGTCCTTATTGGCCTCCACATTTTCCAAGGAGTCGAAAGTGATAGAACCGAAGGTATCCTTTTCTTCGAATATCAACTGTGGTAGTGGCGTAGGTAAAACGAGCAATGTGTGGCTGCTCAGAAGCAGGTGAATCTTCTCTTGAAAAGAAGAGTCGGAAGTCGCAGCTAGTAATTGATCAATGGCTTTTCTTATGCAATCTCCGTGAAGAGTACTGGGCTTTCCCAAAGGAGCTATGCGCGGCAGATTTCTACTATCCGCCATATCTGCCGATAATAAGGGTTTGTAGGAGAGATGGTTTGTACGAGTGATGGTTTGTACGAGAGGTGAATGTGAATCTATCCGAGAAGTGTGTTGATATTGGCTGGAATTGCCCGAATGGGAAGAAGAAGAAACTCGCAGAGAACTAGTACATGAGAGAAGTCGGAAACGAGTTTACTGAAGAAATTAAATTCGCTGTGTGAAGTGAATGTTGTTCAGCCGAAGTAAAATTCCGAAACGGAAACTTTCAAAGCTGAAGTAGGCCTTTGAAGGCAAGAAAGCATTCACCTTCGTCTCAACTTGGTCAGTATACAACAATGCGATTACATCCATTATAAATATGGTATCGTGTAGGGAAATTTACAGCTTCTCTTTTTACATTCGTGTTCTCGTCTTTATCAATTCAGCCGTAAGCAATTCTCACCTTGAGCAGACTTCAACCATACCAACTATCATTTCATACCACCATGCCGCACCAAGAAGCCATGGAAGTTCCTGAAAGTATGCGAGAGGCAGTTTATCTCAAATTGAAGATGGAGCGGGGTGATCGGGACTGTCTGAACGACGCCCTGAATGGAATTTTGAAGTGCTCGGCCAAAAACATAGATTTTCCAGGCTTAACTAAAGAACAACGCGCCGCTTTCGACCGTGCCATCGTCTTCGGTACTGATAGAGAAATATCAGAAGCACTCGACATACTCGCCAGGGAGATGAGCATGGTATACACTGCAAAAATATTTCATGTTATTGATGCGCTCCGTATTGCAGCTGAATCTCAGATGGGACCAGAGTCTATTGTTGTCCAAGAACAGACCCGTGGACTATCGTCCCGTGTCTGCAGACGACTTCTATCGCTCTCGGAGAGCGCTAATGCCAATGGCAGCCCCGGAAGAGTTATGAACAACTATCTTGAGATAATTCAGAACATCATGGTTACCGGTGAACAAGATCTGAGTGGAGACCAGCGACAACTTTATGTACACATGAAGGGTATCTTACACGACTCGGTAAAACAGTCTCTTTATGGTTTCGGAGCCCAATCTGCGAGTTCGTTACCAGATGCACAAGGTATATTGAATGATCCAACTCGCGGACTGTCAAAGGACGTCTGGGGAATAGTTATGTTTTAACAAAGGCTGACAATATACCGCAGAAAATCATGGACCACTGCGTGTTGGGCCCAAGCATTGCGGCGCCAGTGATGCATTCGAAGAGAGATCAACGCTGAAGATCATGACAGGAAATGACATTACAACAGGGGCAGAAGGAGAATTAAGCGACGGGGTTTTTGCATTCAAGTCCGAAGTGCCCAGTGGAATTCCAGAGAGATTCCACCGTGGTGGGAAACGAATTAGGCGGACCAATGGTATGGAGGGCAGAGCAACGAACACCATGTCAACTCAATTCAATACGGGAGACAGCCAGCTACTTAAGAACACTGTGCCACACCACCAGAGGAGCTGGGTGTACGGGCAGTGCAGTGATGGAGTCAGCACAGAGTGTGCCCTCAAAAGATTCACTGCCCCAGAGGCTCCTGTAGAGGATATGGTTACGAGCTCCACCCAAGCTTATGACGAAAACAATATCGACAGCAAGCAGCGAGCGCAGAACATCGACATGAACTCACCGACAATGCAGCACGCTGTCAGACACCTCAATAACGAACAGGCCGACGCCTTGCGCCTCCGGATGTTGTCGCAGACATCTGGTCTTACAGACTGTCCAGGAGGGATTTCACGAGGAGACAAAAAGTCCGCCGAGGATGATGAGTGGTGTATGGTCTACTGAAGCAGCAGTGGACATGATATTTGTTATTTTATGAGGAATTTCTCAAGCACATTGACTATGAAAGCCAATTATTGTATAATTAAATTAGTATTTCGCGTTGACAGTGCCTATATCTCAACCTTTTCGGTGATGCTCGCCCACTGAATTTTTGAATGGTCGTTGTCGATTCCAATTTATGCATTCATCGGTTGGGACATCCAAAGTAGTACTACAGCGTAGCATCTCCACATGGAGGCATGACTAAATGAGGGCTCACTTGTATGGTACCACAATCAGACTTCTAGTACAGGAGAGATGGGCCCGAATGATTCATTTCTGCTATGTCGAGGAACGTGAACTACCCAAATCAGCCACATCAAGTGAGTGCCATTATGATCTTGGCTCCATACCACGGTTTGAAAACGATACTAACACGATCCAACCCCTTATAAAATATGTAGCAGTATCTCAGGACTTCAAGAATATGCGCCAAGCTTCTCCGTTGCCCTGCCCATAGTAAATCAATAGAATGAAACTTCATATTATCAAGATGACTTTCGACTTCCAATGCAAATTGCAAGATTCGTTACGGTTGTTGAGTTTGCGGCGATGAGATTACGTAGCGGCCAATGTAACCCTGGCTCGCCCCGGCTCTAAACAAAGTTCCGGCTTGGCAAACCCTCCAACCTCAAGATTTCTGGGTGCAGCACCATCCTTTCCTTTTGACTAACCACCACAATTATTTTTCACTATGAACAATTCGCAGTTCCGAAAGCTAGTACTCGATACGCCGGCGAGGAAGCCTGGCTCTGAGCAAAGCAATTCGACCAGTGGCGCGACTTCCAGACGAGATGGCGCAACTCCTCTGGCGCTGGGCTCTAGAATGCGAAGCTCAATACCAATGACTCCGTAAGTACCATCCATGGATCTCAACAATACTTCGTATTGACATCTAATCAAAGAATATTAGGCGCTCAGTGGGTGGTGTAGATTTTGCTCGTCAGCTTGCCGAACAACGATCTTCAAGTAACAATGCTCAGCCCAAGAAATTTCGCTCGACAGCTGCGCCGAAAGGTTCCAAGCTCGCCGAGGGTTATATCGATCGTACGAAGCAGCGCGTTGACGAGGGTGAAGACGAAAAGGCGGCTAGGATCAAATCTTTGGAAGAGATGATGAAGTTACAGCAGATCGATGAAGCTACGTTTATCAAACTACGTGACAAAATACTGGGTGGAGAGGTTGAAAGCACGCATTTGGTCAAAGGCCTTGATTACAAATTATTAGAACGGGTCAGACGGGGTGAAGATGTTCTAGGAGGAAAGAAGGAAGATGTGGAGCAGCCTGAAGCAGAGGAAGATTTGGACGAGGAATTTGACAAGTTAGAAGAAAAAGACGTGGTTGCTATCGAAAAGGAAAAGACCGCCAAAAAGGGTCAGATGGCACCGCCGAGCTTAGTCCCCGGCAAGAAGAGGAACAGGGACCAGATATTAGCGGAAATGAAGGCTGCAAGAGAAGCAGCGAAGCAGGCAGCACAGCCGTCTCTTGGATCCAAGTTCAAAAAGGTGGGGACACCCAGGTCTACAACGAGAATCGAACGGGATGGGAAAGGGCGGGAAGTGCTTATTGTGGTCGATGAGAATGGGAATGAGAAGCGGAAGGTTAGGAAAGTGCAAGCGGAATCCGAGCATGAGAAGGGTCATGGGCTGTTAATGCCAGACAAAGATGCGAAACCACTTGGAATGGAGGTTCCAGAGATTCCCAAAGAGCCTGAACTAGAAGATGAAGATATTAACATATTTGATGATGCCGGTGACGACTACGACCCGTTAGCTGGCCTAGAGGAGGAGGATTCTGACTCGGATAAGGAGGACGGGGAAGTCGCGGATAGCACCAGTGGAAAGAAGCCGAAGCCCGAAGAGCCAGCGGAGGAGACAGCTACGACTGGAAGTATGGCGCCTCCTCCGCGACCTAGCAAACCTCGAAATTATTTCGGCGACTCAGAATCTGCGCCAGCAGAAGAAGATAATAAGCCCAAGGCATTTTCTGACCCTACCATTCTTGCGGCACTCAAGAAAGCCTCGACCCTTAATCCCATATCCAAAGCGCCTGAATCAGCTGAAGAAGCTGCTAAGGAAGCACGACGCAAGAAGATGTTACAGCAAGATGATCGTGATATGCAAGATATGGACATGGGCTTCGGAAGCAGTAGATTTGAGGATGAAGCCGACTTCGATGATACGAAGGTAAAGCTATCAGAGTGGGGCAGAGATGCAGATGATGAGGACGGCAAGGGAGATGGCAAATCGAAAAGAAAGAGGGGGCCAAAGAAGAGGAAGGGGGATGTGAACAGTGCTGCAGATGTGCTGAAGGTCATGGAGAGCAGAAAAGCTGCTGGGTCCTGAATCGATTAAGTCCTATTCTAGACGTAAACTAGTAAATACAGTATGCTATTTCAATGACACCAGATACCAGCTATAGATGTATTGTCTCCTGGATGATGCACAGGGAGTTAGGCGAGATGGGTAGGCGTGGTAGGCAATTTCCAATGAAGAGTTGTGCACGTGAGAGCGCGACCGTGAATTAACGCCCAGACGCGTTTGCTCTATCTCATCCTTGACTCCGACTTCTAAGTATACCGAAAGCCGGCACACTCCACCTAACCCAACACAATCGAAAGGTTCGCACCACCATGCCTACTAAAGTGAGCCGCAAGGTTGATATCGAAGTCGCAGACGTTCAGGTCGCTGAAATCACGAACACTACCTCGAAGAAAGGCCGCAGAGCAACCAAGGTTGAACATATCGAGGCCGAAGTCGTCGCAAAAGTCGGACGCTCAACGCCAAAGCGATCAGCAACACAGAAAGTAAAATATGAGGATGCATCTGATGACGAGATAATTGCGTCATCGAAATCTGCTGTCAAGGTAAAGCAAACAAATTCCAATAAGAAAGGCGCCGCGACTGGAAATAAGAAAGCTTCCGCGAAACGCAAGCTGAAAGAGGAGGACGAGGACGAGGACGAAGAAGAAGAGGAATTGGAAAAGATTACCGTCGAGAAAAAGGTCGTGAAGAAAAGAAAGACAAAGGAAGAAAAGGAAGCGGAGAGTATGCCTTTGGCCGAGCGTACTCTGGTGACGACGTTGAAGAAGGCTATGCACATTGGAGCTCATGTGAGCGGTGCTGGCGGTATGTCGTTGATGCTTGAGTCTCTGATCTCTTCTGATTCTCTTCTCTAGGTGTGCATAACGCAATAAACAACTCACTCCGAGTCGGAGGAAATTCCTTCGCACTTTTCCTGAAGTCACAACGGAAATGGACCAATCCGCCACTTGCCCCGGAAGCTCGCGATCAATTCAAGGCTTTCTGTCTGGAGCACAAGTACGATGCGGCGCGACATATCGTTCCTCATTGTTCATACCTTGTCAATCTTGCACAAGCTGATGACGAAAAGGCGAAACAAGCATATGATTGTTTCCTGGATGACTTACAGAGGTGTGAGCAGCTAGGTATCAAGCTATACAACTTCCATCCGGGAAGTACGGGAGGAAATCCTCGACCGGAAGCAATTGGTAGGATTGCAGCCCAGCTGAACAAAGCACACAAAGCAACAAAAACTGTCATTACGTTGCTGGAAAATATGGCCGGCGCTGGGAACGTAATCGGTTCCACATGGGAAGATCTCCGCGATATTATTGCTCTCATTGACGACAAATCCCGAGTCGGTGTTTGCCTCGACACATGTCACACCTTCGCTGCAGGCTATGATCTGCGGTCACCCGAAGCTTTCAAGCAAACAATAGATGACTTCTCGAACATTGTTGGCCTATCATATTTGAAGGCTCTACATATCAATGACAGCAAAACTCCTTTGGGATCTAATCGTGATCTACATGCCAATATTGGCACCGGATTCCTTGGCTTACGGGCATTCCACAATGTTGTCAATTTCGAACCCTTCCAACACCTGCCCATGGTGCTCGAAACTCCTGCGGGTATTGATGATGCCACGGAAATCAAGATGCTAGAAGGTCTTATTGATGCTGACATGGAAACTGAGGAGTTCAAGAAAGAAGAACAGCGGTTGCAAGATATGGGCGCTGAAGAGAGAAACAAACATCAAGGTCAAGTCGATAAGAAGAAGCAAAAGACTCTTGATGCCATGTTCAAGAAAGCATCCCCAAAAAAGAGGAAAGCTAAGAAAGGCAGCGATGACGAGGAGGATTCTGATGATGGAGGTTGTTCGCATTGAGATGCTACGTGCGGCGCCAGTCATCACGCAGTTGTACAGTATTGCTTTTTCTTGATTATGCCGATAGCCATCATCGGCAAGTTGTATAATATGAAGGCGTCATTCGAATGGCGTGTTTCCGTAAGGGTACGGAAAATGATTTACAGATTTGGATTCTATTATGAGCATACCAGCATCGCCTGATCATTTTATGTGCGTTATTGCGACTTCCAAGCAAGTCAAATCATTCGACCAGAATACTTGGTGAATGGAGCTTGTTTATAATGCATTCGGGTTCATTCCCGAACGCTTTCTTATCGCATCTGTTCCTACTGCCGACGGCCAGTGTCGTTAGGTCAGACGAAATGAGCAAACTTGCTCGGAGCCTTGTGTCTCTAACTATGATTGTTTCTTGGTTGCTTCTCGTTTTCTGCGGCCACCCTTGAATACTGAAGCTACGCAAATGGAAAGAAAGCCTTGACCGTCAACGGACTCATTTTGTACAATATCGAAAGATTGATCGGGCGAGTTCTATGCACCCACTGGCTGGGCAGTGAAGTGGGAACGAATATCGTGCAACAATGCACATGGCCTTCCTATAAATGATTCTACAACCTACTCGCTTTCGAACCTTGCACCATCTAGCTGATACTCGATGCTTGACTTTTGTTTCGACGTCCTTTGCCCCAGTACTCATCCTCGGAAAAAGCGCAGAAGGAACAGATATCCTACTCCCTTCGCCCTTAACAACCTACCACCACAATTTCCTTTTCCATTGCATACTCTCCCTCTTACTCACTTCAGACCGCCTGAGCCGCAATACCTACTGCCGCGTATCCTCGATCCCCCCAGATATCCTTCGCCCCCTATCGATATTGCCGAGCCTCTTCCAATACATCTACCGAACTTGCCTTACCCATTACAGGAAGACATATATCCTTCATACTCACCTCTCGTGCATGAAGTATACTATCCTCGTCAACCAGATCCGCCGCCTCAGCGTGAGATCCATTTCCATCCGCGGCCTCACTCGCCAGAATTCTCCGTCCATATCCCAGATCCTCCCGAGCCCCCTCAAGACGTCCATATCCACTTCCCAGACCCCTCTGATCCTCCATCTCACGTCCACGTCCATATTCCAGATCCACCGGATACTTCACCACTCCTCCTAGTCCTCCATTCCCATTTCCCCAACGCCCGCAAATCTGCCCCTATACAAACAATGCCTTACCACAATCACAATCACCCAATGCCACCATACTTCTATGCTAATTTTCCACCTCATCATCCCACTCATAATCGACACAACCATCCAGTCATCGATCAAGGCCCCGACCCCAGCCCCCGAAATAATCAAAATCCCGACCCTGATACCGACACAACAAACATTCCCCTAGACCGCAACATCCAAAATCTCATCCGCAACCTGCTCTCCCGCTATCTCAATATCAATCTTCCCTCCAACGCAACCATCAGCATCGCGACCCTCCTCAACGCGGCCCGTGCCGACAGTCCTACAAGAGACAGCGCCAGGAACCGTAGTAAAGATCGAGCGAGCCGAAGAGACAGAGCTCTGATAGAGGCTGCAGAACAAGGTGCTGAGGATGCGAGGAGGTTGTTTGCTGAGATTAAGGGGATTAGCGATGGTAATGCTGATGGAAATGGGACGGGAGGGAGGACGAGGACTCCCAACGAGGATACCGATACTACAACAGATACTCAGCTGTCGGAGCGTAAGAAGCGACATGTCAGACGGTAAGTGCTTTCCTTCCGCACTACAGCACATCTTATAATCTCATCTCCCACACTAACATACAAACAGAAACAACCTCACCGCTCAAGTAGCCAACGCTCTAATCTCCCAGAACTCTTTGTACGCCGAGGTGCACCCGAAAGTGAACCAAGAAGGTGCTTTCCCGCCCGATTTCAACACGCCGAGACTGGTGTATGAGCTTGTTAATATGCCTGGTATTTCTCATTCCTAACTTTTCTCTTTCAGCCCCTTTCCTCACCAAATCAACCCGACTAATACTCCGCACCCCCACAGAATCCCAAGTCAACCGACTCCTCCGCTTCTACGAACTCCCTTTTCAATCGCAAAACTCTCCTCCAGGTTATGCGACAAAGGGAGAGAGGGAGGAGAAGATAGATGTATTGATGGAGTTTCTGGGTGTGGGGAAAGATCGTCCTCGTGCGGATCGGTTGGGGGGCATCGCTGCTGCTGCTGCTGGAGGTGGGATGGGGATGAACCGTGGGAATGCGGCTGGATTGCTTGGGAATAGGTTGGCTGGGGGTGGGAATGGGGGTGGGAGGTTGGGGGTCAATATATAGGGTGGTGATGATTGAGGGTTGGGAGCGAGGGATGTTGAATTTGAATGGTTAGTTGGGGGTGCAAGGGATTGTGTTACTTGTTTTTCTTGCTTTCAGTAATTGCACAACTAGTAGCAAGGCTTCACAGGAGAGGCCAAAGTCATATAGGTACTTCAGTAATGTCACACACGCATATATCAAACGAAGAAACGTCCCAAATGAAATTTCATTTGTGAAACTATGCTAAAATGAACGTTACCACGACGAATAATCTCATCGTTGCAAACTATATCCAACCAATGCAATCCAAATCCAACTCAACATTCTAAAAGACAGCATAAAAACTTAAAAATTTCATAAACACCACGCTATGCAAGCAAATCAAAATCTTCGTTAAACTGGGTCCCGCCCATTGACATTCTCTCCCTCCCACATTGACAAACCGCTTATGCGTAAAAAGAGCGACCCTTGAGCGAAGGATACCTATAGTAACCAGTTGGCTTTGCGCTCCCAGACCCAGTGCTAGATGGTGTTGGCGTGAAAATGGAAGCAACACCAGTCCCAGTCGCAGTAGCAGTGCCATTTCCGCTGTTCTTCGCCATATCCAAGAACTGGTCGAACTTTCCAGCAGGGTTGATGCCGAGGACCATACCGGACTTGCAGTGGTTGGTTTGCGCGCAGAAGAACCAGGTAGGCTTGAGCGTTTTGACCTCGTATGTCGTGGTGATGTTCGTACCGTTGCTGGGATTGAATTGGTTGAAGCCGGTGTCGTAGCCGCCGTTGGATTCGCACGGGGTGGCGAAGTTGGATTGGGTGACGGTGTGGTTGCGTGCGAGGAAGGTGAAGACGACGCTGTCCCCGACTGAAGCATTCAATTGGTTGGGCTCGTAGAGGTTCTTGCCGCGGGCGCCGACGGTTACGTAGTGGGTCTTGGGAGAACCGGTTGGATCGGTGTTGTGGGTGGTGGTTTGGCTGGTGTAGGGAGGGAAAGTTGTGCTTGTTGTTACAATGCTCGTGGGTGGGATGACGGTTGTGGTAACTGGGCTCTCGGACTTGGTAACAGTGACAGTCTGGGTTACGCCATCAACGACCTGGATGTTGATATCGACATAAATGATCTGAATGATGGTGTTGTCTTCGTAGATCTTGCATGTGCCTTGCTTGTTGCCGGTTCCTGTTGGGTATACCCAAACCGAAGAACGACTGCCTGGTCCCTCCCCATAAGCGATGGATGTAACCGTGCCGGCTGAGGTAGTAACGTAAGGAGGTCGTGCAGATTCTACGTGGTTTAGTCCAGTAGAGTAGCCAGCGCCTCCATCATGGGCTGTAACTGTAACAGTCTCGGTAACAGTTGCGGGAGGAGCACCGCTACAGACAACGGGGATCGTTTCGGTATAAAGTTGTGCGGAGGTAAGAGCGAAGAGACCGCTAAGAGTTGAGATGCTTGAAACCTTCATGATGAAATGAGAAAATATCTAGCTGTCGAAAAGACTGAAAGTGGAAATGGATGTAAAGGCTGCAGAGAAGAGAAATCTAGCGATTGTTTCAATAAAAAACAAAACCGAAAGGAAATATGAAAGATGAAAGATGAAAGTAGATATGAAAGTGAATGCAGTACAAATGAGATGGAGAAAGAAAGTAATTACACAGGAAGTTCTAGATCTACTTATATGAAGGTAGTTCTCAAGTTCGGCGAACAACGCATGCTAATATTTGTCACTGCAGGGCTGAGGATGGGTATTCAGATACATTAGATAGCCACGCATAGATTGCTTTCCGAGAGCTATGCTGACGGCCGCGCTGACGTCTGCGCTGATAGATATCATCTGAACCAATCGAGAGAGATGATTGAGGCCTCGGCTTGTGGTTTTCTTAGTAGGTAATCGCTGCCAAGTGCTTGTTGCATTCCGCTTCTGACCATGGCAAGACATTATGTCAGAGAGTAAAGGAAAACTTTATTCACATTACCAAGATATGCTTATGCTGACTTGCAATAGACCAAAATAATACGAACTGTTAACCATCAACCCAGCCTCACTTGGCGTTTAGTGGCGTCTCACTGCATCGCTTGATGCGTTTAGATCTTATCACAGGACGAACCTTGCTGAAAAGAATAAAATGTCAAGGATCGCGTATAGTAAGAGTAGGGCTGTGTGAGACAAGATTCCCAGAAAAAGACTGTGGCGTTGGTGCGGCGAGTGTATTTGTAGGCTATACGCCAGCTGATCACGGGAATATACTGTAGGCTATCACGGGACAGGCTAACAAGCAAGAGCATAGGACAATTTTTAGCAAGACTCCTTCACAGTCATATTTCGATGCTATATGATACCGCTTCGGAAGTATGAAGTTACCGAGAATTTGTTGAACTTTCCAGGTGTTGCATGAAACTTCATACATACTCATTTTGCTAATCCTGTTAAGGACGTAGCTGGACCGTGGGAAACCCTCTCACTGCTTCCGTCCTTACAAAGAATTTGAACTGAAAAAGCAAAGAAATCCGAGAAATCGCTGGAGGTCAATCAGCGCGTCTCTGGTTGATTAGCTCTATTGGTCGCCTTCCCATAGCCTCGCCGGACGCCTCAAGTCGGTGCGACCGAGAATTTCCCAATCGGGACAGCTGATCCGGTATCCTACTGGTAGCTTAAAATGCATGGGCTCGGGATGCCGAAAGAACGCATTGTGATGACACGAGCAGCATGCAGAGGATTTTCCCGGGCCGTTAAGAGCTGAGCTGAACGGAAACAGCAAGTAGAAAGGCTAACGTTGGGAAGATATTGCTGACAGAGATCAAGAAGTATATGGCGCTGATACATCAAGGGATAGTGATGAAGTTCCCATGTCCTCTTCGCACTTTCAGTTGTTCGATCCCTATGACATTTCTTTCTGAGGAAAGTTCAAGCATTCAAGCGTGGAGCATGACTAAGATTCTGCTCTGCCTTAATAAGGTTAGCGTGTTTATTCTCCACATCAGGCCACTCGAAAACAGCTGGGGATTGTTCACAACGACAACTACACGTCGTCGATCCGATCGCCACAGCAATCGTGTACCAAATACTTTCAGATGCTTTGACATTCAGTGCGTCTCGCTTCTCAAAACAGAAGGGTATCGGAACCCGCAACGATTTAGGATGGACGAAGCTACGCTTTACTCAGACTTACCTGGACCTTCCTGGGACGCTATGGTCGATTGGCGCAGCCTCGTTGATAACGGCCACGAATAAACCTCAAAGTTTGCGAACTCCTTGCTTCCTTGCCTGTGCGCGAGGTCTACGTAATGAAGGGGTTTCAATTCTTCCGTAGTAAGGAGATTCTCGCAACTTCTGGTAGGTCTGGCTTCTTTACTATTTTCTAACTTGATTCTTCTCTATTCTGGCTCTCTGTGTCTTCTTTGGTTATTGAAGCTTGTGGTAAAGGATTGCGGTAAGGAGGAAGCACTTGGATTTCCTGGAGGACACTGGACAAGATGCTGCTTTTGGGTCCCAAATTACCGGTGTATAGGTCTCTCAATCTGGGAGGGAAATTGAGAGCATTGATTTTCGTTGGAATATTTGCAGGTGTTGCTTTTATCTATAGGTAAGTTCAAAAGACCGATCTAAATTTGTGAGCATGGTTGGGTTACATTCTAACGTTGGTGATTGAGTAGATTCGCATACCTTTTTGACAACACTATATCCGTATATACCCACACCCCTCCTGAACCTGTGACAATCACTGCGACTATGACGGTCACTAAGACGACAGCGTCTGTCTCAACAATCACTCAGACTGCAAGTCTAACTTCGACACTCGATCCAAAGAAGCTAGCATTCATGGTGGAAACTAGGTCACTTCCTCATCTCCCTCTGCAGCTTTCACACATGGCGAGCATAATACCTCCAGAATGGACATTCAAGTTTATGGGTAGCAATGCATCGATAGATTATCTTCTCTCGTTCCCACATCTACGCGACCTTGCTGCTTCAAAAAAGCTCACGCTGCTCGGTCTGCCACCACGATGGTCAGTCTCCAGTCGGGAATCAATTTCTCAAATGTTTACCGACCCTGCTCTTTATGAACTTCTCGCCCCGGCCGAGCATTTACTTGTCTTTCAGCCAGACTCAATCTTCTGTACAAAATCAAGAAAAACATTGAACGATTTCTTGAAATACGATTGGGTTGGTGCACCTTGGTCCGCAACTTCAAAGTATGGAGGAAATGGTGGCTTGTCGCTTCGCCGCGTTTCTTCGATTTTACAAGTGTTGAAGAAAGAAGCTCGCACAGCACATCACGGAGAGCTCGAAGACCTTTGGCTTAGTAATCGTCTTGCCAAGCTGCAAGGCGCCACCATGGCGAATGCAACGGTCAGTAAGTCGTTCAGTGTAGAGAGTCAGTGGGATGAAGCCCCCTTAGGGTTCCATATAGGGTGGCTTGGAGTTCACCATGAGCAGGTTAGTCCCCGGTACTTCAAATCCCTTATCCAGCCTCCATTACGACGTCTCCGGAGATTGTAATGATGCATCGCGTCAGCTCTTCCCTTGTCATTAAAGCTCCGGCAAGATCTATGCAATGCTGACCAGAACTGTCATCCTAAGATATGGGATAAACCCCATTATGTTGAACACATCATGGACTATTGCCCGGAAGTAAAGATAATTCTAGGCATGAGACTAGACAATGACAAGCCTCATGGCGTCTCCTGAAAAGTTGTTAAAGGTCTTCCCTACCCGCCACTCATTTTGCAAGACATGGAACCATCACCCACAGTAGTCTTAGAAGAACCAGCGTAATCACAATCATAATCACATAGCGTAGAATGAAAGGAGAAACGGAGGTTATTGTCCAATTGCTGCACAATAGCAACTACAAGGGTGGGATGATTCCACGTCTCCTTCTGTACTAACACGTGACGAGGTCTGCACGACACACCATGTCCAATTGCAGTGTGTGTTCCGCCGTAGTGGCAAGGAAGATCAGGTAGCACACAACTACTATATCCGAATCGTGAAATTGATAATCTCATGTACGACTGTAAGTATGATGAGTGGGATGCAGGAATCCCCACGGGTCGCTTCTCATGTGATTCGTACAAGTAATCCTTTCAATTTCATTTTCATTTTCTCTTTCTACCTCTTTGTTGCTACAATATATAAAGTAGATTGTTCAATTGCGGGAACAATTTGTGCAACAAAGACTACTGCCGAGCTTCAACGGAATTTGTTGGTTACAACAGAGACCTTGTTGGATGCCGACTCCTCTATTAAGCAATTCACGGATTATCTTCTCGCTCTTCCCTTTGCGTTGTGTCGGTTTCAAATCCGTTTTAGACACATCCGGTCTCAGTATATCTAGGGGCCTAAAAGCTGTAGCCTCAACACAGTACTTTTGCGCCTCGTCGAAAAAAATCGAAAGATTTGACAACAATGTGTCCACCAATTCAGTCACAGTATCCATGGACAGTCGCGCCTCTAATCGCCAACGCAGCCATGGGTGGCTTCTCAAACGCTCCCTTAGCCTCAGCAGTGAGCTTAGCAGGCGGGATAGGCTTCATCGGCGCAGTGTACGACCTAGATGCTCTCAGCGCGCAGCTAGACTCCGCCAAAGCCACCTTTGAGAAATCAAACATTCTCTCGAAAGTTCCCGACGGAGTCCTACCAGTAGGCGCAGGCTTTCTGCTCTTCGCAGCCAAGCTCGAAGGTGCTGTGGAAGTGGTTGCGAGGCATAAGCCTGCCGTTGTCTGGCTTTCGTGCCCCAACGAAGACGAGGACTTTGGTGTCTGGACCAAGGCTATACGCGCCGTGTCTCCAAACACTCGCATATGGATCCAGACTGCCACTGTAGCTTCTGCGCTCGCGCTCGCCAAATTGTGTGCTCCTGATGTTCTGCTTATGCAAGGCTCTGACGCAGGCGGACATGGTCCACGCCCCGGAGCTGGGATCATAAGCCTGGTACCAGAGACAAGAGATGCCCTCGATGCAGCCGGATACAATCATATCTCAGTTCTGGCCACCGGAGGAATCAGCGACGGGAGGGGCGTTGCCGCAGCGCTTATTTCCGGTGCTGACGGTGTCGTTCTGGGAACACGATTCCTAGCAAGCGAAGAGATCTCTTTGCCAGTCCAGGAGTATCAGAATGCGATTCTGCAAGCCGAAGACGGAGGCACGAGTACAGTTCGCGGCACGCATTTCGATGAGCTGAAAGGAAAGAGCATTTGGCCGGCGCAGTATGATGGGCGCGCAATTGTGGGGCCGAGTCATACGGAGTTTGTGAGTGGGGTGTCGATTGAGGAGATTAGAGAGAAGCATGCATTAGCTGTGGCGGAACCGCATAAGGGGTTTGGAGATCTGAGAGCGGCTATTTGGGCTGGTACGGGAGTGGGTCTGGTCAAGAAGGTCATGCCTGCAAGCGCGATTCTGGATGAGCTTCGACAAGGTGCGCGGAAAGCTGTAGGTGGTGTTGCGAACAAGCTGTGAAGTGATAGGTAATCGGCTATGCATTGTTTTTTCTAGTCCAGATCTGTTGATATCATCGTGTAAAGTATACGTCTCGAAATCTGGGCCATTTCTTGTCGTCAGCTCTGTCAGTTTTGTCACATTACTCTTATACACATATTCAACCAGCATATCCGAGCAGCGTTTTGTGTGCTTCAGGGACACTCATTCCATCGGTGACTCAATTCTCAATCCTTCCTTTTATCCCTGATCCCGACTCTATTTTCATCACGACAGAACAAGCCCATATCTGAGTTTCGGAAGCAAAAGTGATAGAAAAGCAAAAGGTAGAGGAAGTCTCACCAATGCACCCTCCTCCATTATTCCATATCATTGCGCCATGAATAACATGCTCGCTTACCGTATTACAACACTCCGGCGTTCCCAAATAGGTAGATGCTACTGGCCAACTAACTGCCATCGCGTCGCAGGTACAGTTGTCTAGTTGATGATCTCTCTTATCTGCGAAGTTCGTCCAGAATCATGAATCTTGACTTTCATGATGGTTGCAGCTTGACATCTCTTCTCTTTGGGTCCTCGAAACAGAGAAGTTCTGGAAAGCTTCCTGGTAAACATCTCTGTTCTGTAGCGCGCATGCCAAGAAGGCCTGATGCTAGTTGCAGTCTTGGCGCATGAGCTGGCGGAGAATAGGAGAATACCCAGGATATGGAGAAACCCCAGATTTAGGGAAAGACGCAGCTTGTGGGGAAATCCCAGCTGGGATTATGATCCCGCAGCTGAAGTGTCATCATATTACCATTCGCGGGTGAGGTGCTTATCGGTTGGTATTGTTGGTTGATTGATCTTGGGTACTGCAAAACTACGTATGCAGGCCATGAGGATTGGGGACTCATACATAAATTGGTAGATTAGATACAACGTCGTTGACGGATGATAGATCCTGTAGGGTCAGTAAGTTAGTAATTGGTAGATTATGCGGTGGTCCACCAAGGACCAAGGTGAAATCCTTGGCCGGTGGACAAAGAATCCTTTCAACCCTGGTAGCCCAAGAGATGCCTACTGGGAAGCAAGTATTATTAGGTGTGCTTTGGGGAACGAAAGGAAGAATGGCGGAAGTGTGAACTTGGCCTATTATACGAATGTCTTTTGGAGTGGCCATGGTGGCGACTGGCTTCCCTTGGGCCCGGAGGCTCATAGTATAAGTTGGATCTGACCTCATCACTGGCAACTAAAGGAATAAAATGATCTAAAGGCCTTGAAGGCTTTTATAGAACATGATAATTAGAGAAAATACATAACTAAAAGAATAGCTAAGAACCTCTAAATCTTAACCAACCTACTAGATGCTGAGTGCGATTTCGCTTGGAATTATATTACCCCCTTGTTTGATAGATTTTGCCCAAGCAATTAAAACAGATAAAGAGCAACTGTAAGCCCTACACTGAATATAAACTATGGGAATAACAGAAGGATTTGGTTTCGCTACTGCGTTTCCCATAAGGTCGGCGCCAAAGATTCGCTCGTCTAATCCACTTCCCCCTGGCCATGACCGGCTAAGCAAGCGCACAGATGCCGTCGAGGTCGCGGTGTCGCCAGTGGAGAGAGGTTTTGGGTTACGTATGCAAATGATACGCATATATATATATAGAGCACATGAATAACAAGACGTCAAGGAACAGAAACATACAGACAAACACTACAGTTTTCCATATAATCATATCAGCTACATCCCAGAATACTCCTAAATCCTGACTTGTGGAGTTCAACAAACATCTATCATGGCCAGGAAGATCAAATATCCTTACAATGTACCTGAACCTCGGTGGGAACAGGTATGTGTATAATCCTTCACTCTTCCTATGATAACATATCATCTGACTTCTAGTCTGCAGTTTGAAAAGTTGAAACGTGGCGAGGAAATGTATTCATTTGCATGGGGGCATTGGTACGATGGCCAAAGGCACTGGGAGAGTAGAGAGAAACAGAATGAATTAGAAAAAGAAGACAATGAGAGAAAGAAGAGAGAAAGAGAAGAAGATAGAAAAGCGCAGGCGATAAAAGCAGCAAAGACAAAGAAATCAGAGGAAGTGATCAAGGAAGACAGACACGCAGCAGGAAAACGTCAACGACGAGAAGGAGCGGGGAAAAGCGGGTATAGTAAGATCAAGGATGACTCTGGTGATGAGGGAACTTCTATCTTCAAGTTGGGACGAGCACTGGCATCTCAATCTCGACACAAAACGAACCAGAAGTAGATTTAGTTATTTATTGTTTAAATCCATTTATCAATGTAAGATTTCCCACGCTATATGTGCCAGGCAACGCGCGTATCTATATCAATACAAGTAACAAGATTAACTTCTCAACTTCTCGCCCAGGCCACGGCACAAGGTATGGATACAATATACATATACAGTATACTTAGCAATTTTCGGCACCATGAATTCTAATTTTTCAAGGACTTTGCTCACTGCTCAGACAGCTTCAGTCCCGTGCACATTCAAAATCTTAGAATCTCACCAAGAGCTGCAGTGCACACAGTGAAATAAAACCTCCAAGAAAACCCTATAGGGCTAAGGGAAGATTTAATGGCCTGGATATTCCGAGCGAATACTCCACGAGTTATACGAGATGTCGTTTAGAATGGCCATGTGGGCGACCGGTGACCGCGGTCGCCTGCAGCACGCAACCATATTGCGTTCGGTCACGACCTGCAACCAACCGTCTAGTCGAGATTTTGCGCGCTTACAGTTGTATAAAACACACGACAGCCTTTACGTTAACATTCGAACCCCTTGCCACGTAAAAAAGGGCACAGCATCAAGATGTACTGGAATTCAGAAGTAACAAACATCGATGCTGACTGCAATACAAAGAAGAAGTTACTCAAACATTGAAAAGTCGCTCTTGCTATGTTAAATATCTAGTCTATGATACGCGAGTTGAGATGCTTAATTGAGGACAGCTACACTGATGTACGACTCCATGAGCCAGAAATCCTAGGAAGCAAGAGTAGGGAGAATGATACATTGATATAAAGCTTTAGAAAGAGAGAAGATGCTGATGAGAGCCAAGCAAAGAAGGCGGTAAAAATGGGCATAAAGAAGTCACCTAGCCTGCCGGCCCTATCAATATTTGGCATTATTTACTATTCTAGCCTCCTAGTAACAATTATACACGAATATTTAACCAAAAACTAGTATATATATTGCTCACACCATCAAGCTGAGATTATTCAAATCACAATCTTATAACATCTGAGAAGGAGAAGGAAAAGGAGGAAAAGGAGGAAAAGGCTGCTTAAAAGAAAAAGGGAGAACGACAGCCATGGTTAGGAAGACGTTAAGCTACGACAGAGGAATAGAATGTATGAAAATGATAGTGGCAGCTTGGTAGAGAAGTTTCTCGGAAAGGATCGGAAAAATGTCAATCAAAGGTTGCTTGTTTGCCTCAATGCTACAATGAAACATGTTGGTTCCACTAAAGCACCTTTTCCGTGCATTATAGCACACTCAAAATCATAGTTGATGTGTCATTGGCAGGAGGAACACGTTAAGACCAAGAGAAAAAATTCATTACTCTTCATGAGAAATCCGCGAAGCCACATAGTATCAGCACCAACTGGCAAGTAGGTAACCCAGCAACCCGTCCCAAACTGTACTGTGAGTCATCAACGGAAAATAAGTGCACATGCTTTTCTGAAAAGTGAAATGTGAAAAAAGGCAAGGGGTTGTGAATACAGATGGAGGGGCGCTTCGATTGGTGCGCGAACGGTTACGTTGTTGAATACATGTGACAGAATAATAATTGATTTAAGCACCTGCCAGGACCGTGAAGATTCGTCCCTAGCCATATCACAATCAACAAGAGCAAGATTAAGGGAACGAAAATGTCGTATTCGTCTGGCAGCTCTCCGACCAAAACGAAGGGACATCCAATATTGTCTGATTTACCGCTAGAGATTCGTCTTCAGACTTGGAACCATGCTCTTCCCGATCCAAGAACTGTACTTATCAGAGTCGGACTTACTGCGCCAGCCATCAATAGACAATTGCCCACACAAGGCTGCCTGTTCAACCACTTGACAACCATAAACCAAAATCCCCTTTCTCTAGTCGACTGCCTGCGCCGGCCGTACTTTCATATATGCCAGGAAGCACGTCGAGAAGCTTTGAGATCTATTCGGGTTGTTTCATGTGGTGACCAGAGTAGCAACCCGACACATCCACCACTGTGAAAGACATGCTCTACGTGCCCTCACGCATCGCTCCCAGCCCTACGAAAGCAGGCGTGTTCAGCCCCACATCATATCTGAGAGTCACTGCGATCGATTGAGGCGAGACAAGCCAAGCGCATATGAGTGCCGCGAAGTATCTGGCCTAGGGCTTTGAATATGGATGGAAATGCAAGAAACCATGGGTCCATGACCATAATCCAATTTAGATAGACCACCCAGAGTATTCTACCTCGGGTAATGTGATGGGATTGGTTTTCTCGCCGTCGGATATAAAGAAAAGGCTTATTGAAGCCTTGCAGCTTATCAAATCTGAAGAACGTGGGGAGTGGCAGATTCCTCAGGTGCGGGTTTGCATAGGAAAACGCGACATGGAAGCATAATTGCAGGTCAGGATGCACGGACGTAGACGTATGAGGAGGAGGAGAGAGAAGTATTTAGCGAGCGTCCACTCCACCTGTTTCTCGCTAAGAGTTGTGGCTTATGTTGCTGGGTCAACCTGCGTTATGTGCGAGCCACAATAAACTTTACCTCTATCCACCGATATCAGATAAATGATAGATGAAACTTCAATAAACATACGACGACAGGACGCCCGTTCAACGACCACCAGCGAATATCAGACAAAATGTCCGTCTCCGAGGATCTGATCGACTTCGACATAATTGAGAATCAGAAAGAGAATATCCAATCACTGCCCCAAGGACGATCGGCGCGAAATCTTGCAAAATTATTCTCACCATCCCCCCTTCAACCCCACACAACACCCACGCCCTCCGACACAAAGAACCTTAATGACGCGATTAGAGAAGAATACGAGACCGAGTTAATGACCATAGCAGAGTCAGATGATCCTCTAGATATATACGATCGATATGTCAAATGGACGTTTGATGCTTATCCTACTGCACAAGCAACACCGGCATCACAACTCGCACCTTTACTTGAGCGTGCGACAAAAACCTTCCTTAATTCTCCGCAATACAAGAATGATCCACGGTACTTGAAACTGTGGTTATCCTATATTCGGTTTTTTGCGGACTCACCACGAGAGACCTTTGCCTTCCTGGCTCGTCACAACATTGGTGAAGGATTAGCATTATACTACGAAGAATTTGCAGCATGGTTGGAGAATGCTGGCAGATGGGTACAAGCTGAGGAGGTTTACAAGCTGGGAATTGATAAAGAAGCCAGACCCGCACCACGATTATTGCGTAAGTTCAACGAATTTAAGGAAAGATTCGCAGCCAGGCCGGACAACAGCAATGAGCCTTCGTCACCGGCGTTGCCTACAGTGCGTCCAGCCCTTGCCGCAAAAGTCGATCCTTACGCTGCAGCTGTGGCACCTCGAGATCCTCAAGCACCAAGACCGCCCGCAGGCGTTGGGGGACCATCAACAACAAAGAGCGGAAAGCAGAAGATGAAGATTTTTTCGGATGATGCAAATAGCCCTGCACCGGCTGTTACATCTTCACCAGGTGCTGGATGGCAGAGTATAGGATCATTGGCGGAGCGAAAGAAGGAGAATATGATGGAGCCAAAGCCATGGGTAGGGGAAACCTTGAAAGCTGGAGGAAAGAAGAGCAGCACAAAGATACCAATTTTCAAGGATGAGGTATGTCGGATATCTTTTTTCATAACCCTTGCCATGCATATGTTGATGATCATAGGACTAATTTCGCGGTTATGGCGTTGTGTATTTCAGTCTTTACCTTTACCTCTACCTCAAATTGCTGTTCCAGAATTACAACAAGTGACTATCAATCCTAAAAATGGGAGGAGTGAAAGAATCTTCGTGCATTTAGAAGCTGTCTATCCCACCCCCGAAAGACCGGGTACAGAGCTGAGTTTCGAAGAATTGCGTGCTGCACATCGAGGTTGGCTGAGCAAAGTCTGGGAAAGAGAGTTGCAAGAGCAGAAGCAGAGCCACGATTGCGAACCTTCCGAGTCAACGGAAGAACCTAAGATCGGCAGTGGGACTGTTACCCGAACGATACCAGTCAAATTGGACATTCCTCGAGATCCTGTTCTGGTAGACGAGAATGGCATGAAAAAGGAGCATCACAAAGAGGGCAAACAGCGAAGGATCAAGGTTAAGGAGGTCAATGAAACGCAGATAAGTACGTTATAAATTCCAGTGTGTAATTTTAAAGACAGCTTCTAACAAATTTTAGTCAAGGCGAAGTTATCATCTCCTTCAGGTCCCAAAATGAAAAAGAGAAAACCAAGAGAAGCTACAATGACCCTTCACACCAAAGCGGCGACGGACGAGATCTATGATATATTCAACCAGCCTCTCAAGACCGGCGATGAAGAGGAGGAAGAAGAAGAAGAAGACGAAGAAGAAAGCGACGATGATTGCGGCGATATGACTGATGGCGACTACACGAGCGGAGGCGAGAGTACTAATACAACAGGGCGCTTTGCAGGCAACAGTGAAGCTGAAGACGATGACGATGAGACTTCAGATGCTAAAAGTGTTAGCGAATGGTCAGAATTTACAGCCAAAAAGGATGCCCCGGATCAGGAAGAAGATGAAGCCTCAACATTTACCGAAGGCGAAGATGAGGAATTTGAGGAGATAAAGGTAGAGGTTCCTCGCAGTATACAGCAGAACGAGGAGGTTGTTACTCCTATATCTCCCGAAGCTCCTTCGACCACAAGAACCAGCTTCGTTCCGATCCCGCCCGAAGACTACGATCCACCAACTCATCCCTATAGAGATCCGTGCCAAGTTTCCCAGAATCGACTACCTTTCATGACACCGATCGTTGAGAGAACTGAGTCTTCCCTTGGTCTACCAACTGTAAGAGAGGCGAAAGACTATTTTCACTCTGCTAGCCCGAGCAAGGCCAGTGGATCCAAGATTCAAGTGTTCCAAGATGATTTAGGAAGTAGCCCGTTGAAGGAAATGGACAATGAAGTTCGACCAACGGATAGGTTCCCCCAGCCACAACTGGGCAAGAAAAAAACAGCGGCGCCTCTGTCTACTAAGGAAGTCGCACCCAAAGGACCGATAATACAGGACTCACAGTGTAACCCTGTCGATGAGGAGATTCGCCAACTTATTTTCGCCAACCTGCAACCACCGCTAAGTACCTACGAGGGGTTCTCTCAGCATGACGAGAAAAGAGGCCGAGCAGCTGAGATAAAGAAATATGCCAAAGCTATCACGAAAACGAGCAAGAACACGAATGAAAAGACCAATACGAATATCTCAATGTCTCCAGTTTTACAATTTCCAGGAACTGACAGACAGTATACCTTGAAAAGGGAACTGGGTGCTGGCGCATTTGCTCCTGTCTACCTCCTTGAGAGCTTTACCGAAGACGAGCAAGACGAAAATCAAGCAGCTGCCGTTATGGGCAAAGGTGCTTTCGACCACTTCAACCGCAAACCACTAGAGGCCCTCAAGATGGAAGACCCACCTAGCGCGTGGGAGTTTTATATTATGCGACAAGCGAAACGTAGACTAGGCGTTTCCCGTCCTGCGGAGAGCATAATTGATGTTTACGAAATGCATCTTTACAAAGATGAATGCTACCTGATTGAAGAATACAGAGACCAAGGTACTCTTCTGGATATCATCAATATCTGTAGGGCTGATGCAAAGTCTCCTGGTGGGGTCATGGATGAACTCCTAGTTATGTTCTTCACAATTGAACTTTTCCGTACCGTGGAAGCTTTGCATTCGAAGGGTATCTTGCACGGCGATCTCAAAGCCGACAATTGTTTAGTGCGGTTTGATACCGTTGAAGACGACGAAGTCTGGACTCCCAAATACCGTAAGGACGGTAGCGGTTGCTGGAATATGAAGGGTATTACATTGATCGATTTTGGTCGTGGTATCGATATGAAGGTTTTCAAACCAGATGTACAGTTCATTGCGGACTGGAAGACTGGACCACAAGACTGCGCTGAGATGAGAGAATTGCGGCCATGGACTTATCAGATCGACTATCACGGCCTTGCTGGTATTATCCATAGTATGTTATTTGGCAAATACATCGACACGGTAGCAGAGCGAGGAGGCGAAGGCTTAGGCGGAGTAGGCGGCGGTGGGTTGCGGAAATGGAGAATAAAGGAGGGATTGAAGAGGTACTGGCAAACGGAGATCTGGAGTGGTGTTTTCGACCTCCTACTGAATCCTGGTGGATACGTGGATGGGGAAGAAGGAGGAAAGATGCCGGTCGTAAGGGGTATGAGGGTTATGAGGGAGGAGATGGAGAACTGGTTGGAAGGCAATTGTGAAAAGGGTTCGGGACTTATGAAAGGTATTCGGAAATTGGAGGACACGATCAAGGGGAAAAGGAAATGATCATGCTACTGGGTATTGGGTACTGGTTGGTGTTGTAGTAAATAATGTGGAGTTTCGGGGATCCTTTGATATCAGTCTGGAGTACTGTATGCTTTTTTCAATATTTGCATTTTACTTTACGACTTTACGTATATCTCGTTTATAATTATGGATTGATTGTTGAAAATCAACGTTTCATGCCATCATTCTATTCGGTGAGTTTTCAGCCGCGCGGCCGGAAAGGCAACAATGGGGGCGTAGCTTGCAGGCTTACTGCAGCCTTATGGTGTAACAGCACGAATACATCTTAATGGTGGATGAATCATGTGAGTCTTTGGTGGCGTTCGAGCTGAGATTTAGAGGATTGGTGCCCGCTCAGTGAGAATGGAGATAAGAATGGGTGTTTTCGATGCTCCAAATGATTCGCAGCATTATTCTTTCTACTCTTGCGGTTGTTCAGATAAATATTAAATCATCGGCGTTTGCTTAGTTTTTCTACAGAACAAAAAGCTTCGCTTCCTAACGACGACGATTACGGATTTAATTATGACTGCTAGGTTGGAAAGAATGAATTCAGAGGACTTTGAACATGTAGTTCAGCCATTGGAAGACGTTAAGGAGGACGTCGAAGGATCGGAGAAGAGGGACGAAGAAGATGTGGGTGAAGACGATGTCGGAAAGAAAAGTGAAAAAATAGAGAGGGACGATGTTAAAGAAGTGTAAGCTCTGGTCAGTTGATCTTTTCCGCCGAATCAGATACTGACGATCAACAGGGACCCAGAAGGTTCTGGGACAGACACCACCAAAAGTCCCGATGCGGCAAATCCTACATACACACGAATCCATCGTCAATATCTCTCAGACCGCGTTTTAGATACGTACAATATTTCGTATACCGTCGATGAAATGGCAAGTGCAGACTCTCGTTCTGGGACGTTGTGAACTACTAACACGGTGAGTAGGACAGGAACTACCTGATCATCAAACGTGACGTCCCTGAATATGAAGCAAATTTCTTCTTTGAAGCAACACGCCATGAAAGAGGCCGTGGGATGTCACCACGGGGTCGCTTAGCGCGTCCTCGTAGATATTCAATTGCTAGATCATTGGGCGAAGATCCAATTGACTTAATACAGGGGCAACTTAGTAGTAGATTGAGTATTGAGATTAACCGGGTACCGTTCGAGAAGTGGTGGACAAATGAAATACCGGTCGTTGAAACAGGCAGATTCCAAGAACATGATCGAAGACGCAGAAGACACTCCGAAGACAGATCGAATTCTTTGGATATGCCGTTTAGAGGGAGAAATGTTCTGGATGTTGCGATTAAGGAAGACAAGCCGGTCAGATTGTCGGTCAATTCGCACGAACTGCAAGATGAACTGACGCGGTTGACTCGAGTGGGATTTTCGGACTTTGCAAAAGTCATTCTCCCACCTTGGAAGATGCTGGTCGAGTACGAGAGCGGAATTAGAGAGAGGTTGGAGAGCTTGAAGGAGATGCTAAGAGATAGGGATGAAAAGAAAGATAAGGTGGAGGACCTGGGGAAAGATATTACTGTTGACGCTACACCCTCGAAACCCTCAGAAGAGAGGGATCATGTCAGCAGCGCAGAAAATGCTTGCCAAGTATGCCTCGACGGGCCCCATGCTCACTCTGTTCCGTTAGGCTGCCTCGATATAAGAGTCGCCCATCTACAAGTCCTGGTCGACTTCATGGACGCAGATCTCAAACCGGTCTTTGACCTTCGCCGAAAGATCAACGACGGTACCATTCAAGAAATTGCCTTTGCGGATCTGTGGCATCTCTTTAACCCCGGGGACCTAGTCGTCTCATCCCCATATCAACAGGCATACAGAATATTTCACACCTCCATCGGCCGCCAAAAACCGTCAAGTAGCCGCTGGTATGAGAAAGGGCCAAACTATACTTACTTCAACATCGATTGTTTCTACATCGATTGCGACCCCAGGATGCTAGGTCCGATTCATCAAACTTTGAGTATCGTAGAGTATGTAGGAAAGCGATCCATCTCCGAACTCATGGTTGAATTAAACAGTAAATGGGTGGATAACATGACGATATCTCCGTTGAAGATGTTACCAGACGAGGAACGCAAAAGACAGATTGAGTATTTGGTTGCGAGGGGAAAGAAACTGAGAACTTTGAAGCAGGGTATGCATAAATATTATGACGGTCTCGACGCAGCACAGGCTACAAAAGACTTTGATGATGACTATTTAGTCATACGGGATAGATCTTATGGTCATCAACTAGTTGCAGATATGAATAGAGAGCCTGATCACGTAAGTCGCTGTCAAATCGATGGGATATCAACAATCTGGCAGAAATGCTGACAGAAAATCAGATTACCAGCGACATAATCATAGATGGACCGTTCAGCAGTAAGCTGAGACCAATCGGTGTCTTCCGGGACATCGAAGGCGATATCTATGAGACTATGGAGAAAGCCCTCCGCGGTCGCGTATTGAATCTCGACCGCATCGACGGTTTGGATCGACAGTACGAGTTCTCAGATCATGTACGAGACTACATCATCGATGATGAACGCGCGGCTAAGTATAAGAATGATTTGCACCTGTTGCAAGTTCGTGACTCCAAGGACGAAATTGAGGATGATCATTATATGTTGCTACCTCCTACCGTAGAAGCATTTGTGTTGGAGAGAAGACAATGGATCAGGCTGTTGGTGGATGAAGTGAAGGATATTGAAGAGATGCCAACGAGGAAATTCAGTGACCTTGTTCTACCAGACGGGTACGAAAAATTGTTGAAAGCGGTGGTCAAGAACCATTCTAGCAGCAAAGAAACAACTTCGACAGCCCTTGAAAAGCGCTCAGGTCAGCCACTTCCCCACCTTGAACATTCCACGAAGTCCATCTAACAGATAAAACAGCACTTACAATCCTTCTCCACGGACCCCAAAGCACTGGGAAACGCCTCACTGCAAAGGCACTTGCTTCGTATTTCCAAAGACCAATTTACAGTATCAACTCGTATGATCTAGACACCAGCATCAGCGCATACGCCGGAAATTTTGAGTTTGCGGAGCACTTCCGCCACGCCACAAAGTGGAACGCTATAATTCTGGTCGAAGATGCAGACCGAAGCTTTCCAGACCCGACAGTAAGAGACAATCGTTCGATCAACTGTTGTCTATTCCTCCAGGAATTGGCGCAGCACAAAGGCATTGTCATTCTGACTGCTCGCCGAAAAGAAACCCTTGATTCCCAGCTCGCCAAGCACGTAAATGTGGCTCTACGTTATGACGCCTGGGATACGATTCAGAAGGAGAATACGCTTGCTTGGAAGCAGCAGCTAGCGAGGGTGGAGAGAGAACAGCAGGTGGAGTTTTCTGATGAGGTGAGGCAATATATTTTCGAGTTTGCGAGGGAGGAGTTTAGGAAGGGTTATACGTGGAATGGGAGAGATATTAAGAATTATTTTGATGTTGCGATTGCAATGATGAGATCTGATTCTAAGAGTGGAGAGGAACAAAAAAGTGTGGAAGTGGAGCATTTGAGAGTTGCTGCGAGCGCTGTTTGGACTTGTGATTGAGTTGGTTCTCAGGCAGTAAGATGATTCACCAGGGGGTGTACTCACTATCCGACCAACTTCAAACTTCGATATTCTCAATATCCAAATTTCACTTAAACAATCAGACATATAATTATACTTAAGTATATAGTAGTTTATAATATTTAAATATTACTCAAACAATCAGAAGTTGGTCGGGTAGTTAGTACACCCCTTGGTGATTGCACTCAGTTAGTACATGAAATAGCCAGAGGGATTCTAGCATCTCTGATCTCAAGCCTATCACCAACCGTCGAGATATATACCGTCAGTGCTAGTCAGTCAGATCCACCATGCCACCATATTTTGATTACCAAGGGGCACCATCGAAAATCTGCGCCAAACCTTTATACCTATGTAATAACGTACCATCTCTATGACATGGCAACCATAAGTTCCACATCAGAACTTCCACAGCTCGTTTCTTTTTCTTCCGCGCGTTCCCAACCAACCTACCATGTAACGAAGAGGGAATAATCTCTACCTTTTCCCAAAATTTCTTCTTCGCAGTAAACTCATCTCTCATACTTTCATCGAGCCATTCCTCTCTTTCAGGACGCTTTAAATGCTTGGCAAGGGCGTCACCTATCTTCCTCGCCTGCAAGATGTTGGCATTATAAACCCGTCGAAAATGCTCTTCTCCTCTTCTAGCAATCTCGTTGCCGCTCCGATCAAGGTAATCAAGATGCTCAAATCGCCCGGGTAACTCTGGGTAGAGAAGGAACTTATTCCCATATGCTGCATGGTACCGAATAATGTAACCTGGGAAAGCGATGTATAGTTTCTTCAAAGCGGGACAGTTCTTTTGGACGTGGTTCAAGATCTCGTGCTCTGGGAAATTCATGTGGAAATTCCTGATGTCGGGATTCTGCCATGGGGTATCGTAAAGCGCAACTTCAGTGATTCTAGACATGTCGATCGATCCGCCGTAGTGATAAAACATCAAGAGATCTTCGGCGTTTATCATAAGTATATCCTCTGCTGGACGCAAATGCATATGCATACGTGCGTCATTACGGCGATCGCGGTTAAGAACAAGGTCAGGTTTGCTCCAAACTTCGGCATGGGAACCTGCGTTCCCAACTTCGGCATGGAGAGCTTTTGGGTACTTTCGGACTAGGGTCCTGCCGGTGGAAGTAAGCTCAATCTTTCGGTAAGAATCCTCGATCAAACTTCGTGCGCTACTGCATACCTTTAGTAAGGCTTTGTGTTCTGCCGGTCTATACTGGTGGATAAAGACTTCCAGCGTTGTATGAGGGATTCCTTCGGGTATTTGGTGAGGTTGACCAAATTGAAAGTTGATAACTGAGAAGCCAAATCTCACATGGTACACTTTAGGTGGTGGAAGTAAGTACCTGAAAATCTCTCGTTGGGTTTCAAGAGGCAATCGAGTAAACATATGAAAGCTGTCCATGGCTACGTCTTGCTGTCTTGGGGATTAAATGTACTGAATTGAGATATCAATGGTGTTATTTAAGCACACAATTATTGGTTGTTCAGTTTGGTCGATTGTTTTCAATCTAGCCATGAGGACAAAGAAGATTTCCATATAGACTTCTGAAGGACTAATAATTTATAGACCATCTATCAGTCCGTTTGGTAGACGCAGCAAATCTAATTAAAGAATTTCAGTACATTATGAAACGCTTCGGACAAGCGGAAATGAGGGCAGTCACATAAGTGAATATCGCCTTTAGTCTCACAACTTTCTTCCCTCTACAGGCTCTATTATCTTATTGGCAATGAATTTTAAGCTGCTATACTCCTTTTCTCTCCTGTGACTATAACTACCAGTATAGATAGTAGATTGTCACAAATTCTCCGCACGATAAAATGATTTTACTAACGCCGTTGAGCCTACCCCGGCCCATCAGTCGAGATATGGATTTCGTGAAAGTCGACTCAGTCACTCGCTGATATTGCAAACGATGAATACTAGATGTTTCTAGTCCACTGCGTATGCACTGGTTTCATCGTAGGCTGAAGTTAGAAGCAATGGAATACGGTGATTCTATGATAACACTGATCAGTCCCTGAACAGCGATCCGGACTGTATGGTAGAGTTTGACGATGTGTAACGGACCAAGCCTCTGACATATTTGGAACCGGATATTCAGAGACTATATGGACTAATACAAAGCATACGCCACATTTAGTATGGGATAAATAAATCTTTGATGGACAGAATCTGTAGTATCGAGCAAAAGGCATTGGCTAGTGCCAAGTGGTTACAATAATTGTAACAAAAAGGAGTAATATTAGCCGAGAAGTCCTGAGTTATCAACAGCTCTTGAACAACCCCCAGTGCAAACCTAAAGTGACGTCACTCCTGAGAAGGTGACAATTGTGGCTATTATGATTGTATTCTGCTTTAAATCAAGCCTACTTAAGATACATGATCTTACTGTACATTTCCACCACAGTAAATCTTCTTGGAAGTTTTAACTTTTACTAGTACCCAGAGAAATTATATGGGACATTAAAATTGCTCCAGATTTCTGACAAGTTCTGCAAATGAGTTATAAGACTTGCAGTAGCTGAATCTCAGTCTTGGAAGAGTATGAATCTCTCCTACCTTATCCAAAAACGAACGTCACGCATTCTGAAGAGGAATAAGCGAAGGGCGACGATTAGTAGCCTGGAACCCTTCATAGAATACAATCGACAGTAGCACAGCTACAAAGGACATGAATACCTAGAAATGCTCTTTGAATATCACGTCTAGGCTGAAAATGGGTACCCATAGGTAGGTAATTCCAGGTCTTCAAACTATTTACCGGGTACCCATTAGTCATCATAACCCAACCATGGGTAACCCAACCCAGCGGATACCCATCCCATAGTAGGCTCGCAGCCTAGGACTCACGTCCTAGGCATATTAAACTAATCTAATCTGCCACCCTTTGTACCGACTCACCTTTCCCCCCAGTGATCTTTGTTCAGTGGTTGTCTCGGAGACTTCAAATGCCAGATCGACTTCCCAGGCACTTGTTATACTCCGCAGGAGATGTAGCATTTCGACTGTGTCTTGTTAACGAATAGGTGCACCCCAAATCAAGCATTATTTATCGATAACGTGGAAGTCATGGGGTGGTAAAAAGATTTTTGAGAACCTATATCACAGTCTGAACTGAAAGCTAATTCTCAAAACCAATAAATAATCTCCATAGTTGAATAATAATTGCATCTGCGAATGTATGAATGAGAAGCCAAGCACAAGTTTGGTCACTTTAGACTCCCTCTGAAGCAGAAGCTCTAGTATCCATCACAGCCATTCACAACACCAAAAGCACCTCCACCCTTACCGAACATAACTCGCAAGTCTCTCACTAGCATATCCGGCTTTTCGTGAGCGTAGAAATGTCTGCTCAGTCGTAAGTATGATGTTTATCGTCGGTCATATAAATGAAATGCGATCATATAAATGAAATGCGAATATACATACCCTCCAGTATCATTCTCCACTTCATACACCACCTCGCCAAGAGTTCTTCCCCACCGTTTTGGCACGTTCTCCAAGTCCTTCGGATTGTAGGCCAAGCCCAACTTCACACCCGGTGTCCACGTCTGTAGATTCTCATATGTACACTCGCCTCCTTCAGTATGCATGGTTTCATAGTAAATACGCTGTGCAGCGCCTGGCCCGGCAGTGCTGAAGTAGTAGATGCTTACCCAGGTGAGGATCTCATCGACAGTCCATGGATAATCATCTGACCAATCGTGCAATTTCTCGTAGAGCCAGGCGAGAAGAGCCACTGGGGAGTCTGCAAGACCATAGGCAAGTGTCTGCGGCTTTGTGGATTGGAGAACGTTATACCCTTTGCAGCTTAGCAAGTGTTTAGTGCTTTTCGTATTGGGGGCAAGATCTCACCTCGGCTTTCTGCTTGAAACCATTTCTTCCGCTCGACTGTCCGCTTTTCTTGCTCGCTGTATGGCATGATCATATCTCCAACCTTCTCTATCGGATTAACCAGGAGTGATGGAGGTTGTGCATAGACCATGTTCAGGTGGCTGGCTTTGCAATGCCCTGGATATAATTTACCTATGGATCTCGTGATCCAGAAACCCCAGTCGCCTGCCTGTGTCACATATTGGTCGTAGCCCAGTGACACCATAAGCTTGTGTAGCGTCTCTGCATACTGGGCAAGCGCAAACCCGCGCTTCTTGACTCCTGAACTGAATCCAAAGTTTGGGAGCGACGGTGCAACGACGTGGAAGCTTGGAGCCTCAGGAGTAGCGCTGGACAACTGGGGTAGAATCTTGAGCACTTCGACATAAGAACCAGGCCCTTTGGTTCTTTTGTCAGCAATCAATAATATGATTCACGAAAGATTGGGACGGTACAGCCATGCACAAATAGTAAAGGAATCGCCTTGTCAACTGTGCTCTTCTGATGCAGGAAGTGAATATCTAGTTCTCCAAATTCTTCAATCTCAATTTTCGTTGTGAACTGAGGATACTTATTCAAATCCCCCTCTGCACGTCTCCAGTCCCAATCTTTCCATGTATCAGCCAAGTGTGTGATCTCAGACAGTGGAGTGCCCTGGTCCCAGCCAGGATCAGGATGGAGCTCATCAGGAAATGTAGTTAAATGGAGCTTTTTATGAAGGAGGTCGAGTTTGGATTGTGGAACATCAATCGCGAAAGTTTGCGCCATGGTTATTTCCCCTTTAATTTCTTATTTTTTGGTAGTGAGAAAAGCTAGGAACTGGTGATTCACTGTGCAACTAAATACGCTTCACGATGCGTTCAGAGCAGTCGACGATGGTCATCGTCTTACCATAGCCAAGAGCGAGAGTGGGGGAGTCTTCCGCCCAATTGGTCAATCCAGACAATGCCTGCATGCAAAAACCAGATATTCCAGATAACCCCACCTGCCATTGACAGCGGGGCAGACGGTAATCTTCAGACTTGCAAACATCTTGAACTGCCCATACAGTGATGCAATTGTAAGAATACGCACGGAGAACATTACCTGCTCGATATCTAAGTCCAGAGAAGTCTTCCAGCAGCACCAATCAATATACAGGTATCGTGATGGGTCACTCTATATCAATTCCTAATCGAACTAGAGCAGTGGAATGCTGTACTCACAACAACCACCAACCGGATCAATGCGGTTAATGAACAAGTATGACTGATAAATTCGTCGATGAATCAACGTTTGAAATGTTATCTTCTGACTGTTCAATCATATGGCGTTGAAGTAAGGCCGAGATGCAGCTTCAATGTATTTCACATTCGAAGTGGGGGGAACTAAAATTACCCCTCACTTGGACCTGTACTTAAATACAGACAGGAACCCCGCGACAAAATTCTATCGACCAGCTATCGTACCACCCTTATCCAGTCTCGATAACTTATTCAACCTCAGTAACTCGCAATTGTTTGTATAACACCAACTCATATAGGACAATGCTGACAATTCCTGTCCTGCAGGAATCAATTCTCGACTAGAAGTAAAACTCACTCATTCTCATCGAGAGACATGTAGTCCTACGCAGAGGCATTATCCGCTTGCGGATCAAGGTATTTCATCAATTGTATAAAAACATCTTGCATGGACCGGTGTTCGATCCCATTAATCATCAGCTTGCTTTTCATCTACCATAAAAACTTTTATGAGATGGGAGTGCCACTGATGAGGGATTGTTCTGAGATGATACGGTTATTTGAACTTGATCTGGATAATACCAGCGAAAGGATCATGCTCTTCTTCTCCTATCAGGAGGTAACTAACATAGGGTAGTTCGAAAACATACAAAATGGCACCACCAGCAGCAATGTTCGCCGAGTCAACCACTCCCCACGATGGCGTTCAGTTGAAATCTGGCTTCGATGTGCAGACCACTCCTGTTTTAACTAAGCAGTCAAGCAAGACTCTTGCAGAACTTGCAGAGAAGTGGGATCAAGGCTTCACCTTTGCTCCCATCCGCGAGTCGCAAGTCTCGCGTGCAATGACCCGCCGCTACTTCAATGACTTGGACAGATATGCCGAATCTGACATCGTCATCGTTGGCGCTGGCTCCTGCGGCTTGAGCACTGCATATATGCTTGGAAAAGCTCGTCCAGACCTTAAGATTGCTATCATCGAGGCTTCTGTATCTCCTGGTGGAGGAGCTTGGTTGGGTGGTCAGCTTTTCAGTGCTATGGTTATGCGCAAGCCTGCAGATGCATTCTTGACTGACATCGGCGTCCCGTTCGATGATGAAGGAGATTTTGTTGTGGTGAAGCACGCCGTATGTTCAACATAACCCGCGGAAGCATAAGACTCCTTTCCTCGGCTAATAGTCTCGCAGGCTCTTTTCACCTCCACGCTTCTCTCTAAGGTCCTTGCCTTCCCTAACATCAAACTGTTCAATGCAACCACAGTCGAAGATCTCATCACCCGCCAAACAGCCGACGGAGCCATCCGAATTGCAGGCGTGGTTACAAACTGGACATTGGTGACGATGCATCACGATGATCAGTCGTGCATGGACCCGAATACCATCAATGCCCCCGTCATCATCTCCACAACTGGTCATGATGGCCCTTTTGGCGCCTTCTGCGTCAAGCGTCTCGTTTCTATGAATCAGATCAAGGAACTCGGTGGTATGAGAGGTTTGGATATGAACGTTGCTGAAGATGCCATTGTGAAAGGGACTCGAGAAATTGTCCCAGGTCTGATTGTTGGTGGCATGGAGCTCAGTGAAGTGGATGGTGCCAACCGTATGGGCCCTACTTTCGGTGCCATGGCACTCAGCGGCGTGAAAGCTGCGGAGGAGGCTTTGAAGGTTTTCGATGAACGAAAAGCTCAAAATGATGCATAAAGGGTTGAGGATGGAAACGCAACGCGTCCAGGACCGCCAAGAAACAGGTCCACGAGGCATCCATAAATCAGAATACAATCATTTGATTCTCCTGTACTCACTATTTGTCTTGTAAATGAGCTGTGCAATTTGTCGTAGCATATCTGCAAAATAAAACCGTTTGGGCAACCCTAAAAACAATGCTACTTTCCGAGGCAGCGGGGCGTGCGAGGATACGAAACTGTGGCTGAGATACTGCAGGATTGATTACTAATCATAGTCACCGCCCGGCAGAAATAAAAATAATTTCTGGAAGTTTGATGCAGAAGCAAGTCGCATTTTTCGAGAACTTGCGAATTTCTGCGAATAATCACAATGGGTAGCAAACGGAAGAGATCGGCCCAAGAAGCCCCCGCTACAGCACCAGCTGCTAAGAAACACCAGAAGTCCTCCAAACCGCGGACTAAAAAATCGAACGACGAACCGATACTCCTCGATTCCTCCCCGTTTGTTGACAATCCAAAAGGCGATGAGCTCAAGCGTGAAGTCAAACTCTACGATCTGCTAAGCAGCGAAGACGGATCTCAAAGATTAGCAGCAGCAGCAGCGATAATATCAGGGTTATTTGAGGGAGATGGAGTTAACCAATCGACTTTACAGAGACACCTGGAACGACGGTTATTTCGCGGACTTGCAAGTGGCAGGAAGGGTGCGCGGTTGGGCTTCAGCATTGTACTCACCGAAATATTGGGACAGCTATTTGGCACTGCGAATCTTACCGAAAAGAAGTATCCGGAGCTGACCTTCGACAATGTGTTTGGATTTTTAATTGCGAAAACAAAACCGGAAGGCGATCTCAGCGGGCAGGAACAAAAAGATCATGCGCTTGGTTTGTTATTTGGCTTGCAGAGCTTTGTAAGATCCAAAGTACTCTTCGCGGCTGATGGCAGATGGGAGCGTGTACTAGAGAAGCTCTTGGAGCTGTCGAATAAAAAGTCGTGGACGAGGGAGGAGTGCGGTTGGGTCATTATGGAAGCTTTGGAGCAGATGCAACAAAAGCAAGCAGAATTCACCTTGACAAACCTCTGTGATGCCGGATTGGGCCTTTCTCCTGAGGGAGTTGGTATCTGGTTGGGTGCGCGACAGCGATTTCCAGACATGCAATTTCCAAGCAAACCATGGGGCCAGAGCGGTAATCCTGTGGATCATCTCAAGGCCCTTGCCAAAGCTCTCAAAGAAAGCTCGTCAAGCGACAGCAGCACAGAGAAAGGGCAGCAAGCGAACCAGACTGGAACTTGGAACCCCAAGTTACATTTTGTCTGGAACATAGTGCTGCAGCAGTATGCCAAAACTGCTAATAGCGAGTCTACCGACATCAAGTCCGGTTTCGAGAACTTCTGGAAAGTTGCGGTTGATGGTGAGTCTCACTGCTCCATTACTCGTAGTATCAGGCTAATCTTCCAGACAACCTTTTCTCGGCATCGGCATCCAAGGAACGCAAATTCTGGGGTTTCCTTGTCTTTCAAAAAATGATTCATGATCACATTTCATGCACACCACTTATCGCTAGTATCTTCACCCACAACCTTGTACGCTGTCTCATCAACCACGTGCAAAACGAAGACCGCTTTTTACATCGTGCCGCTGACAAGTCACTCAAAATTCTTATTCATGCTGTGGAAGAAAATCCTGACTCTCTACCGATTATTCTACGAGGCTTGATCGACAGCAATGGGGCCTACGCTTTCGACCGCATCACAAAAACAAAGACGATAGAGAAACTTCTTTCCAATGTCAATAATGAGAATGCTGAAACTGTCTTCGATGCTCTCGCCAAACCAGTAGTCATTGTCCAAAGGTAAGAATGACGTTTCCAATCTATGCTCAGATAACACTAACTCAGCGCAGTACTGATGATGCTGCTGAAGCAGAGAAACGCCGCCAAATATATGGTGATTACGTTCTAACTGCAGTTCGTCATACGGAGCCATCCGAGACGCCAGAAAAATGGATTAAGAGTGTTGCTTTACCTCATCTAGCTTCTTTGGCATATTCCAAAAACTCTGAAGCGAAACCTCCAGTATCAGATAGTACTAGGACATTGATACGAAATCGATTAATGTCCGTATTTGGTCATTTACTGGCGGATGTTAATGGTTACCATTACCCTTGCGATATGGTCCTTTCTTGCGAAGCCGACGCAGTGGCAATGGACAAAGATATTACAGACGCCAAGGATGCAGCAATTTCGTCGCTGAAAAAACTACTGAAAAAGGCCAAGAAAGAGGACGGAAAGAGCAAACCCGCTTGCCAGGCTCTGGCTTTACTATTTGCGCTCGTCATCATTCAACTTTACAACGGAGACTCGGAAGCTGTATCGATTCTTGATGAATTAAAGCTGTGCTATGACAACCTGATTAAGCACAAAAGTTCTGGGAAAGATAGCAAGGCCAAGGCCGGGAATGCTGACGATACTGATGCTGAGCCTTTCGACGTACTCGTAGAACTCTTGTTGTCTCTGCTTTCACGGCCATCCGCGTTGCTTCGCAAAGTGACACAGCACGTCTTCACCGCATTTATGGGTGAAATGACTGCTAGTGGTCTCAAACTTATGACGGATATTTTAGAGTCTAGTGAAAGCTTAAGGGGACAGCAGGAATTCTTCGACCAAAATCCAGAAGATGATGAAGATGGCATGGATATTGACGGCGAAGATGGCGAAATGGACTCCGATGTTGAAGTGGTGGACATGGATGGCGAGGAAGGCCATCTGAATGGACATCTTGCAGAGGAAGATGGTGACAGTGAGGAAGAGGAGGAAGCCTCTGACGACGATGAAGAAGATGACGATGAAGAAGACAATGAGGCCGACAAGGAACTCAATGATGCATTAGCGAATATTCTCGGCACACATGCGTTAGGACAAGATGCAGAGCAGGAAGACGAGGATGACAGTGATGCTGACATGACTGATTCCGAGATGGATGCTCTAACACCAAAACTGGAAGAAGTCCTAGGCCGAATGCAAAAGAAAGGACCAAGCAAGAAACAAGAACAGAAAGACGCGAAAGAGAACATGGTCAACTTCAAGAGTCGAGTGCTTGACCTTCTCGACATCTTTGCGAAGAAACAAGCTTTCAACCCACTGGCTGCCCAGATACTAATTCCTCTATTACAATTGATCCGGACCACGAAGACGAAGCATCTTAGTGATAAAGCTATATCGATCATCCAATCTTTCGCAAAATCAAAATCCAAGGCATCACATGCAGCCCCGGAAGCAAAGACCGACTTGAAGACACAGCTGGCATTGATAAAAGCAATCCACGAAGAGGTATTCAAGGATCAGTCGAAGCAGTTCGCCAAAGCTGCAAGCACTGCCAGTTTATCGTTGGCTTCGGGGCTTTACAAAGCTGACGAAAGCTACGCGAAGAAGATCGGAAGCATATACTTGGACACTATGAACAAAACGAATAAGAATTCTAGGGTTCAGCAGAGCTTCTTCACTGAATGGATTAACTGGTGGGCGAGTCATCCAAATCCAGTGGGCGAGGCTAAGGATGAGTAACTAAAAGGTTTAAATACTGTATGAATAACAAAGAGTTTTAAACATTGAAATTCTTTCTTGACTTTGAAATTGTGAAAAAACTGCATGTTATCGGCCAAGTCGACACAATGTGCCTCGAGTAATTTTCCTCCAATGTCTCCAAAACCCCTGGGATAATCACATGTCTATCTGGATATGGTATTCTAAACTCGTAATTTTCCCGCTCTGTGGGAATCAGGACCGGCCATTGAAGTAACACGGGAAGGCAATCTTGTACCCAGGGATATGGCACCCGACTTTAGCTTTATTAGGGCAATCATCATCACCACCAATCGCAACCAGAGCTGCGACGTTCTAGAAATTCGAAAGGATATCTCGGGTCGCAGCACGAGGTAAGTACAGTCGAATCACAACCATACATCCTGCAGCATTTTGACATCAGAACAAGATACGATATCTCGGACCCGAACCACATCCACGAATCGTATCGCTCTAATCGTCCCAAGTCAACGAGCGTGGTAATACTTTGGCGTCTTTCTTTTCTCATGTGTTTCGTTCACTTCACCAACATTATCAATCCTTCTACGAGAATCCGATATTAACCACCAATGGCATCTTCATCCCATATCAAGTACACTCAATAGTTTTACTGGCGCGCCACAATATCGCGGAAATCACGGCCGGAAGGAAGGCGTTCCTCGGTAAAGACTGGGCGATAGAGCTTGTTTGGGCTATGGGTCCTTCAGGGCTGCCGCGTGCTCGACTGTGGGACTGGTGCTGTCCGCTATCTACTAGGCGGCGAACACCACTCCGGTTGGGGAAGGTGTTCGTTGGTGTTGGGATGAATACGGATTTGTGTTGTGGCTGGGATCCCATGGTAACCGCGACGCACGGCTAGAGATCATATCAGTTCTGGCCATTGGGAGTCTTTTCATTCTTTCAATTTCTTCCAAAATTGAGCATTGGATCTCCTTCAAATTTCTTCACGAATAAAGTTTAAGTCGGCGGTGTCCGAAGCGGTAAGGGTTTTCATTATGTAATGACGACACGGCAGAAACCCTAATCCTCGGGACGAGAGCTGGGAATTGCCGGCGAAGGTGGGATTCAAACCGGAGACACCAGCGTTCTTCCTTCAACAGTTCAACTTCGAACTCTCCTTCATCCAGAGTAGCGAAGAAGCGGAAAGGATTCAGGAGGGTCCGTCCTATCGGTTAGTCTCGCTCGAATGAGTCGTCCAATCGAACGAGCAGATTTACAGTTTCTCACAGTCTTGTCCATTATCAATAAATCAAGATGGCTATAGTTCCGAGGTATTGGTTCACCTATCAAGCGACACGATGCCAAGGCGGGTACGTGACATGACAGAAAGCTTGTCCAGACTCCACGCACAAGCCTGGACAAGCTTTTGGCGTCGAAGCTTAATTTCTACTTCGCGCATGACCTTCCTCTTTCAGACGCTGCTACTCCAGTTTTGATAGCGAGAGACATGGAGCTGGCTGCTGGAAAAGGCCCCTCACCTGGCGAAAGATACGAATATGTGGAACGCTGGCTACGGTGCTGCCCATTGAGATTCTTCACTTGTGATTGAGTTCGATATGGGTGGAGCGTCTGCATGTATCCACCCCGTTAGCCGATGTATGAACTTGGATATGCTGGTATTGCCATCCATGGTGGGAACATGTTTGCGAAGTCGTAGACATAAGGGCTCTGCGCACATATAACGAGGTGCATTCTCCTCCCGAAGCAAGCCTTCGATCTGCAAGCCAAGCAGTTTACTTCGTCTTCCTTTGAGTGACCGCAGTCAGATCGCAACAATGGCCAACAACATGGGAAATCTTGCCCTGGACGGCGGCGACCCTCGTATGGCTGTCGTGGGAGAAGTCGCAGTTCCCACGCCCGTTCGTCGCAAGATGCATGATCCGAATGTCCAATTCGAAGAGTACTTGTACTATGCTCGTATCCAAAGGGAGCAGGAGAGACAAGGCCTTGGCCCTGAGGAGAGAGAGCGCATGTACCGCGAAGCTATCACTGGTGTGGATGCTACCTCGGCCAAGGAGAGTGGTGATGAGGAGAAGAAGGCGATCGCGGAGAGTGGTGATGAGAAGACGGCTGAGCCTATGAATGAGAAGACTACTACTTCTGTGGTGCACAGTGCTTCGCATGTTAGTGCTGGAGAATGGGAGTCTGCGTCTCGTGCTGCGAGAAACGCGACCTGGGGAGCGGTGTATGTTTGGTCTATGCAATCTTTGTAATGCGCGTTGGCTGATAATATCATAGTGTCTACCTCATTACAACGGATATTCTTGGTCCTTCTAACGCACCATGGGCTGTCTCACAATTCGGATATGTGGGTGGTGTCATGATGTACTTCTTCATGGGTATCATGGCTTTCTTCGCCGGTTGGCAAATTTGGAGGATGTTCCTGAAGCTCGATTCTGATCGCTACCCAATGAGAACTTTTGGTGATCTTGGTTTCCGAATGTGAGATTTCCTTCACCATTCACAATCTCATACAGCGAACTAATGCCCCACATAGTTTCGGGACATACGCCCGCCACGGTATCAACATCCTTCAGAGTATCCAACTCCTCTTCAACGTCGGTGTCATCGTCATCGGTAATGGACAATCTCTATCTCAAATGTCCAAATACAAGCTCTGTTTCTCCATCTGTATATTGGTTTGGGCTCTCGCCGGTATGATTGTCGGACAGATTCGAACCCTACAGAAATTTGGTCATTTGGCCAATTTTGCTATTTGGCTGAACGTCCTCGTTATTCTCTTCACAATGGGGGTCGCCGCTCATTCTGCGCCGAATTATGAAGCTGTATTCCAGTCGTACGGCATCTCCAAGGGGCCTATCCATCATACTGTTTGGATCCCTTCTGGTACGACTTTTTACACGCAACTGGGTGCTGCCATGCAAATCGTTTATGCATATGGTGAGTTTATTCCTCCTATCTTTTTTCCTCTCAAGCAACGTGTTAATATCCCCTTCCAGGTGGCGCCATGCTGTACTGTGAATTCATGGCCGAAATGAAACGACCCCTCGACTTCATCAAAGCCCAATTCGTCGCCGAAATCTTCATCTTCGTCTGTTACCTCATCTTCGGCCTCGTCGTGTACTCGCAACAAGGCCAATTCACCTACAACCCCGCCAACCAGGGTCTCTCCCCCTACAGCTGGCAAACCGTCACCAACGCTCTTTCCCTCCTATCCGGCCTCCTCGCTGCCGTGCTCTATGGTAACATCGGCATCAAAGTCATCTACCAAAACATCGTCGAGGACCTCTTCGGCGGCCCCGAGCTCACCACCAAAAAAGGCAAACTCATCTGGGTCGGCATAGTCCCCCTCTACTGGACCGTCGCCTTCGTGCTCGGCTCCGCCATCCCGCAATTCACCAACATTTCCTCGCTCGTCGCCGCCGTCTGCATCATGCAGTTTACATACACCTTCCCCACACTTCTCTACTTCGGTATGACGATCAAAGAAGACGCGATCCACCCCGACGAAACATTCGATCCGGCGACCGGCACAGTCCGCAGAATCGATTCGTGGAAGAACTTGAGCAGATGGAAGAGAGGAATGACGAAGCTGTGGTATGTGAAGGTGTTCTGCTTCTTGTTCTTCTTGGCGGCCCTCGCGACGGCGATTTTGGGCATGTATACTAGTATTAAGGATATTATTGCGGATTTCGCGCTGGGACATGCGACGAGTTTTGGGTGTACGAGTCCGGTTGGTTATGCTTAGATGTTGAATCTAGTTGGGGTTGGGTACCGGCTGCGACGAGTTGGATGGTACGGACGTAATGACTGAGATGGTGTAATGAGTGGAGATGAATTTACGAATGCAAAAAGTTATAGGATTAGAATATTCACCACATAATTCACAAACTGGCTCCATACAAGCAATTGACAAACAGAAAAGCTGAATTGCGCCATCGACTTCTCGGTGAGTGATTCTACTCGAAGCCTCGAAAGGAGCGGATAATCGTGGGTTCCGGAGTTCTGTATGTCCACAATGGGATCGAGTTACCTGTGCTCAACTTATTTCCTACCGGCAACGCGATTGCTGCAGCCCAATACGATGCGTTGTCGTTGCACCAATAGTAGTAGCCGTAAGCTCGCTAGAGACCTGCACAAAGCACGTGAACTACGTATCCAACAGTTGGTCTCACTACAAGCTGAATCGTTTTGTAGCGATCATGGGTCAACAAGTGCTAATTGAACGGAGTGCGCAGTTACTAAGGCTGAAAGGTGGCGCAAGCTGTGCCGCACAGTTGGTCTTGCACAGAAGATTCTATATTGGGAAACTTCCCATCTGCGAATATCCATACGAGAGCGAGCGTACGACGACGTGTCGCCTTGTTTATAGTGGTACCGCCTTTCTGCAGGCTATATATAATAAATTGGATCCGAGTCTGGAAAATTGGACAAGCAAGGTTCAATGACCGCTGAGTGAGCTGTGATGAGTTGAAGGCATATGCACGACAATGTTCGATAACTTGTGCGCCATGAAAACCCCGTAACGAGAAAAGGCATGCCCATCTTCCTCGTTTGATGTACACAATGCAGATATATATTCATAATTCAAGACTCCGACTGCATACAGATATTCAGATAGCTGTGCCCTTTCTGCCCTTCAGATCGGTTTCCACCATGGCTCGTATCAGCTCAACTGCAATATCCACGCCATTCTTTATCGCATCTTCATCGGCATCCACGGGAACATGGAAGAACATTGCTTTTCGTTCTAGCCCTTGTTTGTATAGATGCGACATCGAAGTATAGTAGATAAAGTCGCAGAGGTAGTTCCCGGCGTCTTCGGAAATGCGTGCATCGACTTTCTGTATTACGCAAGCGTGGTTTAGCAATTTTGAAAGCAGAGATGGCAGTCACAGGACTGGATGATTAAAAAGCACTCCATACCGGTAAAGATTCCTTCCACTGATCAAACATATCGTCAAACGGCAAATTCGTCAGAAGTTGGTCAGGACATCCAGCCCATATCCAATCATCCCCCTCGCGTATCTTCCTCACATCGTCTCCCAGTAACTGACCATCCACATCCCTCATGTAATATCCATCTCTATGACCACGACGCTCCACGCTGTAGTATGCTCGTCCAGATGCCATTCCAATATGCAACACATAATCTGGCTTGTGCTCATCAAGTAGACGCGGGGCCAGACTGCGGACTACCTCGTAACTTACGTAGATAGGCTGCGGATATGTAAGAATGCGTACTGGCAGAACAGGTTTAGTTGAGGTGGGATTCGCTGAGCGGGGTCCATCGGCGGGAGGTTCGGATGTCTTCTTCTTGGGAGGAAGAACGGATGGAAGACGCGAGGCTATTTCCCATGACGGATTGATAGGGTATTGAGCGCGGAAGGGCTATTCCAATGTGTCGAGGTTGTTAGCTATCTTTGAATCTAGGAGTCAAATGGGCACGACTGTTTGGATACGATTGTCTCCACATGCCACTTCAATGAGGAGGGGTGACGCGGGGTCAAGTGAAGGGAGCGTTGGAACGACTTACACCAAAACCAGTGACCAGCACTACAATCTCCTCCTTTTGTGAGGGTATAGCCTCGCCGTTGGAACCCATTTTTAGTCAAAATACATCCAGAAACCACCACTTTGAGTGAGGGGAGAAAGAGCAGAGTTGGGTTGAGTGAAGTCAGACGTCTAAATGCCAAGATGGTCGGATGCAGCTGCCGATTTTAGCGTGCATCGGTGGCACGGGCGTTCCCAAACAAGCATTCCGCCCCCGCGAACCAATATCCAACATCCAACATCCAACTATCGCATCATTCGCTCAGCTTTACGGCGCAAGCTTGACTGACAACAACAGAGACAATATGGTAGTCAGCAAATTGCGGGACTCGTTGGATATGCATCCGTTGCATCGTAATAACAGCGATTGGGTTTGTGATGGAGGCGAAGTACTTGCTGTTGTGCCTGTGCTAGTTGCACAGAGCAACATACGAAGCAGCAGAAGTAGCAACTAGCATCAATCATCGATTATAGAAAGAATATTACGGGGGCCGGGAGTTAAAGGCTATGAACAGGGTACGCTAAGAACCTTGCTATACTGTTCATTGGAACGACCATCGTGTCACCAAATTTCCGTGCTCGGCCTCTACCGTCGCGCAAAGCCTCCATCGCTGCTCGTTACTTTTAGATACGAGAAATCTTTTACCTGGGCGAGCAGAGTATGTATCACACGTTGCCGCCGTCCATTAGACGTCTTGTAGGGTACAATATTGTTTGTTCGCTTAGCCCTGAAAAGTTTCAGTCAAGCCTCACAACAGTTGTAGCATTGCTTACATTTCATTGGCCAACTATCCCCAGCCCCTTACCCAGCCCTACGATGTCCCTTAATTTAGATCACATGTATTCACTGTGCCTGTCAGCACAGGTACGTTTGGCGGAAGTGTTTGCTACTAGCCATCTACGTTCTATTAGAATCCCTGCCAATACATTTCACCTGGCAGGTGACACGATCAGTGAATTGTAGCAAAGCCTCATATTTCGAGATCTAGGGTACGAAATCTCCACTCGTGAGGCGCATTCAGCAACGGCTAAGCCTTTCCATGCGACAGCAAGTGACTTCAATGCTGCATCTGCAAGTCTATAAGAACTCTCGCGGGTTCCCATCAAGTTCTTACCATCATCACCATCATCACCATCGTCTTCTTCAGCACTCAAGCTTAACATCAACAGCATCTTCTACACATAAACCAACTCTCGTTGTTCATCATCAAGTCTTTCCAACCATTTCCACACACATCCTCTTTAAGATCAACACATCTCAGCTACTTCCACCCCACCTTCCAATCTTCAAAATGTTCAACATGCAAATCTCCGCTTCCATCTTGGCCTTTGTTGCCCTTATGGGTGTTTCTTCCGCCGCTCCTACCCCAGCTGGTGCTCCGGCCGACGCTTGCACAACTATCTACCCTACTTTCATGGGACAAATCCAACAAGACAAACCCGATCTCGTCGCCGACAACAGCATAGGCAACGATCCTTGGTTTGCCCTTACAGAAGTGTTGTCCGACGGTGACTACAAAGTCACCGGCCAGCTCCAAACCATCGTGCGATTCGAGCTCCCAAGCGACGCCCAGAGCTGCAATCTCCACTCTCAATTTCCCGACAGCGTTGAAGTGACCGGCTTCGGCAACACCAACCCCAACTGGTCTCTCTTCGAGATCAATGTACCTCTCAGCGAGGATGACATGAGCTGGAACAAAATCTGGACAAAAGATTCCGCCACCGGCATCTTGACTTCAATCAAGCCACATGTAGCCAACTTGCGAACCGACCCCTTCGTTTACCCCAACATCGGCTGCATTGACAACACTTACGTGTTTGCTCTTGAGGGCAGCCAGGCTATCTCCGGTCCCACCGACTTCGAAGTTTACCTCAACCAACCATATGATGGCGTGTACGGTCCTTACATGACCTACGGATGCAGCGTTTAAGTGTCCTCACTCAACGACTTCTAGCGACGTCTAAAGTTTAGAAAGCATTTTGATCAGCATAGTTGTGGCATTTGGGAAAGAAGTCATTGTTTTTCTCTGTTTTTGTACATGGCATGGACAGTTTCACATTCCTTTCAGCGGGCGGGTTTTGCATAGCGGGGTATTTTATAGAGATTTGATGAGCATTGGGCGGAGCACTCTCCTTAATTCACGATATAGAGACGACAGAAGGATCATTACAGCGGTGGCATGTTTCATAGAGCTCTTTCATAATTTAGTAGTCTTAATATAAAAGATTGAGCTAGAATGCTGACTCCAACCTGGAAATGTGAAATATCTTGTGGACTAATTGTGCATCTTCCTCGCCTACTTCCGGGTCGCAAATGCCCTTTTTCCACCCCAGATAAGACTACAGATGCTATTTTTCGTGTATTGTTTTAAGATTTCTAGCTCTTTGTTGTCTCTTTGTTCGGTACGCAGTGCTAGCATATTCTCCAAAACATTATTACTACTTTCTTGGCCGAAATCTTCCCCAAGAACTTTGTGATGTTTAGTAACATATTGACGTACCCATCGATGTGAGGAGCTTGCTCCCTCCCCTCAAAATGACAGGAATCTACCATATATAGATGTCTACTTAAGTTGGACCAGAGTAATTCGATTCCAGAGTTAACGCCCAAGGTCTGTAGACTGCGAGCCGACCCACCGGATTGTGGCCTATGGGTGGGTTGTGATGACTAATGCGACAGGTAATGGTAGAGTAGGCTCTGGTGATATCCAAGCCGAAGATTCGAAGCTGTCTTTGCGCAGACTGATGAATATAGTATAAACTAAAAAGAGTGGAGACGAATTTTTGATATTTTCTGGAAAACTCACAATCCCTGAATAAGATTTCACCTTCACTGACAAGAGAGATAGAGACCTGGGCGAAGCTGGGAGCATGCGGATGATGCAAGCTCTGTTACTTCAATGTCTTCCCATAGCAGAGCTAGCCTATGCCATGTGTGCAAGGACCTCGAACGTATGCCGATCCAACCACTCCTTACTTGCATGACTTGCCGTGGCCGATGGCATCCAACCTGCCGTCAGACGTGGTCTTCATTTCGCTCGAAGCATCCGCTTGTTGCATTTAATTGCGATATCCTACTAAATAATGTCTATAGTTTCGATGGGCGCATTCTTTAGCAACTTTCGGTGAGGCGAACGGCTCTCCATCCGACGCGTCGTAAAGAAGCCCACTCTCTCATAAACATCAGCCTCTTCACCCTCCCTCACTTCTAACCGTCTGACGACCAAACCTTGAATTTCCTGCTCGCTCCTTCGTATGATAGCATTCTCTACCTCCCTCTTTAATACCAAACAAGCAAGACAAAACAACTCGCCTCTCTCTGCGCTACTCCTTAAATCATCCTCAGCCATATCAATATCTGGGAACAGCCTCGCAGAATTGCCACGCCATTTCGAAAGTTTAATGAACCAGACATTGTTCTTTTCCCCTCTGATCTCTGGAATGGGGTAAAGGGGTCCGCATAATTTGAGGATGCCCGCAAGGGCTGCGCTGGCTTTACCGTTTGGATAGGGAGATGGGATGGTATCGGCTTCTACGTACTTGATAGTTACGAGGCTTACTCCGCTCACTTTTCGCATTGAGCTCTCAGGAAGTAGGTCGACTGTGACGGCTCCTTCGACAGAGGCCCAAGACCATGTCGGTGCCATGCAAGGTTGCTTCTTGGTTTCTGAAGATGTGGCAGAAATTTCCGTTTGTGAAGACTTTGCTGGAGCCTCCGTACAGGATCCGGAAATTAGTGGAGTATTGGGTTCGCCTACCTCCGGTGGCGAGCTGTTTGAAGTTTGTTGAACAACGATATTATCATGCTGGCCCTGTGCTGGCACGATCAAAGCAGTCTCGTCAACTTCCAGGTGTTCCCCTTCTGCAACCTCCGGAGACTTACGTACTCCCAGGTCGTTCCCCTGAGTACAAGTAGGATACTCAACATGGTTGGAAGCCGAGTCTACCACCTTCTCAGGTGGAGCACTTTCTAAAAGCCTGCGTCCAGGACCCTCGGCCATAAACCAAAGCAGATCCGTCTCTAGATGGTCCCTCCACAAGCCCGCCACGTACTCGAACTTTGTTGTATTCTCAATCTGCTTCACAAGACCAGCTATCGCTGTAAGCTTATCCTTGGAGAACGTCAAGTTCGATCTCGTATAGGACTCTACAATCTCATACCAACAATGGCTGAAACTATGTATGCCAGTCTCACCATTCCAGAATTCACTGCTTTGCAATTTATCTAGTGTAGAGCGGAATCTGGATTCATCATAGGAGTCTTGGCTCCAATGATTTGGGGAGGGGATCCGAACCTCCTTCCAAAACGCACGATTATCTTGCCATATCGTACTACCATTTTTCCTAACAGCACCAGGTAAGCCAAAGTCAGGGGAAGGAAGACGTCTTTCAATCACGCCATCGCGGTCCCACGGCTCGTCTTTACTGAGGATGAAATTGCCTCCGAAGTCCCGAGGGTAACTCTTGTAGATGTAGCCTGTTGCATTCAACTCTGATGCTGCACGCTGACAGCATTCCCAATACAGTTGCTCAGCTCCGAAATGAAGGATGCGACGAGAAAGAAGCCGCTCCTGGAGAACCCAACCTCGAGTATTCAGGATGGCTCTATCGACACCACGCCGAAAATCAGAGAGATCGTCTCGACGGATGTATATCCAAGTAGGAAGCAAGTCAGTACGGGACGAGACTCCTATCTCGCATGGACGAAGACTAAGGGTCTTGCGTGGATGATAGCAGCCGCCTTCGCTCGAGGGAGATCCAGTGGAAGCGATTGTACACGCAGCCCCTGCATAGACATCTCCCATTTTAGCTGCCTCTGCTTTCCAATCCTCGTCAGAGTCTTGAATGATGCAGAGAGAGTCGATCCAGATATAAAATATTCCCAGGCTACGTGCAATTTTTACAGCGTCTTGCATGTTTTTTGAGGTCTTGGAGAACTCGATTTTTGTGCGGAAAGAGACTTCGTTAACATTCAACAATTTTAAGGGCATTGAAGAGCCCCAACAATGGCTGAATGCGGCATACTCGATGTCCTGGTCCATAGAAGCAGTCAATTCTATTTTTATGACAGGGACAGTATCTGGATTGCTTGAAGGTTCAATGTGTATCAGCCGTGTTGGTAACTTCCGTGGTGTGTTTCCTACTCCATGACAATTTAAATGGTGTGCTTTGCAGTCTCTCATCCACGACTTTGCTTGGTCAATGTGCTGAACAGATTCAGTTGAAGGAGCTCCCCGAGCCGAGGATGCTGTGGTCATTAGCAATTAAACTGCTGCAGTCATGGGCATTTTTAACTCACCGTCACCAAACAGCTTTCCTCTGTGTATCAAAAGTCGTTCACCAATTGCTACATTACCCTCGAACAGCTGCGCGAAAGTGTACCGAGTTCGTGGTCTCTCCTCCCAGATCTTGATCCTCGGTCGACCTTCAGAGGAAACAACTTCTTGCCGCCGGTCTTCACCAATTGAAGACCAAAGTATGTTGCATAGATGGCAAGGAGGGTCGACATCTAGAGCAGATTGCCGCAATTTCTCGAATGAGTCCCAGCTCTTATGCCACTCTATCAAGCGAGACAATGGGTAATACGATCCGAGAATGAGACTCGATCTGGCCGTCAAACGCTTGCACTTTTGACACAAATTACCAGTTGAATCTGGCCTGTCGCCAGCCGGATACCACCTCCCAGAGCTAATCTTCCAATACCCACTAATCAGATTAAATGGGAAGAGATATCTTTCCGGGTAGCACCAAACAAAAGCAAATAAAGCTCGCGCAAGCGGTTGTGCGAGGGAGACATAGACAGTCCACAGTATGAACCGAGTAGCAGACTTGTCTGGCCGTATTATTAGTCCACTAGCCAAAATCATTAATGGGCAGAAGATGTGCCAACTAAGCGGCAGCGCCCTGGGCATTCCGTACTGGATAGAAGACCAGAACTTCGGCCACGCAATCCAGTAGGCAGGCGACATAAGAAAGTGTATATCATGTCGCATTACAATCACAGCCGTGAACCAGCAGATCAAAGAGCTGGGTGAAACCTCCCCAAATAACATGACTCCGGCGACAGGCCAAGCTCCAACCCAGCATATCCAGAAGAGACCAGATAGTAGCCATGTCGTAGGTAACTCGGGGAAAAGCAGCTTCACGTGCGCGATCACCAAGGCGTATAGTAGAACTGATCCCAGAGATGTCGGCTGCCATAGACAAGGGAGAAGAAACACGATCATGATCCAGAAGACCGGTGTTGGCAGGTCAATGAAAAAAGTGTAATTTTGAAAGGTTGCGACTCCCATAGCGATCACGAAAAGGAGCAAGTGCCTTGGTGCGATGAGAGTGGGCAGCATAAAGAATAAAAAGATGAAAAAGAGGATCCATTGTAGGACTGGCGTCATCTTGAGAACCTTATCCTGCCTGATTAATGGTCTTCTCGAAAAGTAGTGTTTTTGTGCTCGCAGAGAAACAATGATTCTGGATGAAGAGCAGAAGTCAGACGTTAACAATGAGGTATATAAATACTACGAATCGTCCAGAGTGAGGTATGGTCTGCACGAGTCGAGCTTCTCACAGCCCTCTGCGAGCATCGCATTCATAATAAGAGGCTCAGAGTTGAGAAAGAGGTCGTGGGCTGCTTATATGCCACGCATGCATAAATATTGTTAATTGTGAGCTGAAACTGGGGGTTTGGACTAATAGGAATTGTAGCGTCTATGCATGTCCGAATTTGTCGCAAAACTAGATCAATGACAAGTATGATTGGAGCGGGAAGGGTTTGTTGTTGGAGTGCAGGAACATTGCGGGCTGTAACGGGAAGGTACGCCACGTATGCTGGTAGGTGCTGGTAGGTGCTGGTAGGCGTTGAGCTGCGAAATGTGGGGTGGATGTGGCATGAGGCTCCCCTAAACGACCACAGCCGTCACAGGTAAGCTCGAACTTCACTTATTTCCCTCTCAGAAATTCTGCCAGCCTCTCATGATGCAGCATTCAAAAAACAACGATCAATTCAGCGCGTTCGCCCCGTGCAGTGGTTGAACAAGCGTCTCCTCGGCCAACGAGAGAGGACGATCCATCCTCATTTAGAGATTAATTGTGCCTGATGCTACCAGCCTACCTGTGCCGACCTCACTGACGATTCACCCTGGCCCCTTTCCTGTTCCCTTCAGCAAATTGGTGGTGGACTCAACAGCATCAAATAGCTAAGCAGCTCCTTAGCCTTAAATTTCCTTTCTTGCAGACCCTGCATTTCCAGAATCGGCTTTCGGGTATTATAAGGGAATGAAGATTCACTTCTTCCAGCACCTGCACGAGCAGTACTCGAGACTAGATTTCAGCCGCATTACTGATAGGCCTGTTGGAGTGGCTGGATTGGAAGAGCGGCTAGCTCGGACATACCAGACACGAGGAGAATTCGGAATTCTAGAAGAGTTTCTCCATCGAAGTATCTTCTGGCAAAGAGATGGGAAGAATCCACTGCGAAAAATCCAGTACACTTCCAATCGAAAAGTTCCTTCTTGGTCCTGGATGGCTATTGAAGGACCGATTAAGTACACCGATGTACCTTTCGACAGTGTCTTTTGGAACAAGGAAATACGCTTCCCTGCCAACGTCATTAACGGCCTTGGTAACGAGCTTCCAGTGGTTATTCAAACCATATCGTCTCTTCCAGAACAACAAACAACGATCCTTGACCGGCCGATGGAAACAGATATCAGCATACTGAAGTGCATAGTTTGTGGAATAGAGAAAGCACCACAGACACCGGATGGCCAAAAATATTACGTACTTCTCGTTGCACCGACCAGCAACACACTTGACTGTGCGACTTTTGAGAGAGTCGGCGTCGCCATCCTTGAGCGAAGGAATATTGCCACAGATGGAAATGGAGTCAAAGCGTGACTTGTATAAATCCGGACCGATCATCATCTTTATCACCTCTCACAGACAACGGTTCGAATCTGTACACCTTCAGTACAAGAGTCCTTCCATTTGCATTTGTTTTGTGCACAGGAATTTCATGCTTGGTCGCATATGAGGTACTTTGGGACTAGATTCAGTGGTTTAGGGCTGCGGGAGTTTTGATTCGGACAGATTGATACTTATGACGAGAAAGGGTTGAATTTCTTGAGCTCAATATTACCAAGCATATTTCTGTTCGAATGTGCTTGCTTAAGCAGATTTCATATGAAATAAGACAGCCTTCCCATATGCCCCGCGAACTTTCCCACTTCCTTTTACCGAGAGTAGGCTGCGAAATGGGTGGGTATTTCCAGGCGTCCAACCCACCCACGGTTACACATAGGTAGGTTTTGCAGCTTCCCAACCTATTCGGCAACCCTAGCGGGGGCTTGCATACGCCAGAAGAAGGTCCGGCACAGCCAATGAATGGGTGGTAAACATGCCCTTCAACCACCCCTCGGGTACCACTTAGTCATCATAACCCACCCATGGGTACCCCAACCTGCCGGGTACGCTACCCGCCCGGTGCGTAGGTTCGCAGCCTAACCGAGAGATAGGAGGTGTGTTGTGAATAAGTTGGCCAAGAGATCTAAAAGTCATGAACTGGCGTCTGCAAGTAACAGACGAAAGAGCGTATATATTGGATTCGAGAGGTAGGAGCCAAGCATCGTTAGGAAGTTCATCATTTGTTGTTCAGGAAGGAACGCTTGATACTTGGTTAACATGCAGGTTTAAGCAATCGTGAAGCAGGTGTGGATTTAACCCAGTATTTGCAGGAATTTGCTTGGAATTGATCTTCGAATCAAAACTCTTCGCTCCAACAAACCTTACCGGGCAGAATGTCATCTCAGGATAACTAATCATTTGTTTTGCTCGAGGCTAAGTAGATACAGCCACGATGTCGGCCCGTCTGTTCATAGAGTAAGTCTTTCGCAAACATCATCCTCAGCCTTTCCTATATTCGTAAGCTAAAGGCTTGCTTTTAAAGTGTTATAAACCATAGCCTTACAAAATTCGCCGTGGGTTCCTGCGAAACTCACGATCTTTATACATTCGATGCCGATCCTAAGATTCCGCAGGATCGAAAGATAATCACGGTGCACACAGAGATGCTTTGCCGTGATGCACCTAAGTTCTGGAGTATAATCGAAGGTTTACAGGATTCAAAAGATCCCATCAGCATCGACTTCTGCGATCCGACGGTGTTCAGTGCGTTTACTGAATGGTTATATGCCAAGTCATTAGCGGACCCGGCGCAATACACGACAAATCAACTCATCCTCAGCTACTGCCTTGGTCACGAACTAGAATGCAACGGCTTGATGAATCTAGTCATGGACGTGATCCGAGACAGGCTGAACAAGACGCAAACTTACCTCAGCTCCGATCAAGCCGCATCCGTGTTCATACACCTACCGCCCGACGAGCCAAGCCCACTGAAAGAATTTTGCGTCCTTATGATAAATTGGGCTGTGTGCGAGAACGAAGCCTTGCTGGCGGAGTACCGGCAATTCCACGACGATTGCCTCGAATACCATGATATGCATGCACAACTAGAGGAAGATATAGCGAATCAGATCGAGCCGAATTGTTGGAGTATTGACCCAAGAACGGAAGATCCAGTCAACGAACATCGTTTCCATATCCACTTGGACGATGAGGGAGCGCAGCGGAACTGCTATCAACCGAAAAGCTGAAGGGGGCAGTGAAATTATCTTACCGTGTGCGCAACATTTCTAGAAACTATTTTCCACATTGTGTTGCCATTAATAGTCTGACGCGCAATTAGCATGTTGGATGTCTCAGCCCTAAATTCGGGTGATGTTGGTCACGATCTCAGAACATCCGATATATCCCTTGCTTGGCGAGCAGCCATTGACGACTACATTCATCAGACAACAGCGGCGAACTTCGACTCGGCGTCGTAAAACGTGTTTTGTGGAGGCATTTATCTTGCTGGAGGTATCAGATGTTATTCTAAGATATGTCATAGAAACTCAGCTTCTGTAAGCCACCCTTCGTATTCATCGGCTTGTACTACATCATGTGGTTTTGCTTGGCATTCCGACTCTCAGCCTCCTGTTTTGTATATAACTACCGTTGCGAATCACTTTGGTCAGTATCATATCCATTGTTCATTAATCTTTCGAGAATCTTTCTAATACTTTCTAATCTCAATCTCAGCGAAGATTTACTCAACACCAAAGATGTTTGCCAAAGCTATCCTTCTATCTGCTCTCGCCGCTACAGGCCTAGTTCAAGCATCTCCGTTGAAGGACCTGAACGAAAAACGCGTATGCGGAACCGCTGTCCTTCCGAATGGGCTGTTTCAACTCTCCCAAGCAGACCCTAATACTTCCCCAGCCAACACAGCTCCTGGTGGCACAGTCACCATAAGCCAAGCTGCGAACGGTCAAAGTGAGTTCCATGTTCCAGCCCCTCTCCAAACCACAGTACTAACAAACCCCAGACGCGAAGACCGAGCTTGTAACATTTGCACCCCTCGACGCAACAGCCTACGGGTGCCAGCTCCAAATCACCATGCCCAGCGCCCCTGCCTTTTCCACCACTGGTGGAGCCCCAACGCTCAGTATCTTCAAGGTCAAACAGCCCGTAAGCGGTGCACCTACATTCGCCAACACTCAATTGGAGTCTGGAATCTATGGCAGCATCACTCTTCAGGCCGGACAGAGCGCTACAATCAACACGGAGGGTTGTCGCGGTGGAACTGGGCAGGGTTTGGCGTACGTTTTCAAGTATGCGGATTGGAATACTGCAGCTTCAAGTGTGACCTGGACACAAGGCACTTCTGTGGCTGCGCCTGTCGGGGTTTTCTTGACACACAATTGCTAGTTTGGGTTGATGGTGAGCTGCATTTGCGGAATGGGTGCGAGGGCTATGTTCATGCTTGTTTGGTCGTTGGTCGCAGTGCTTTTTAAGCTCTCTGGAGCAAAGTGAATGCTAGCTATTCCTTATTATTAAGTGACTATTTCCATAATCTCTGATGTGGCAAAGGTTTTTGTAGAGTTGTGTAGTGACGAAAATCAATCTACTCCCACTTTAAAGAACAGTGGTTGCAAACCAGGTAGTGGCCATGATTGGGTACTTTCTCGGGGGATGGACTTCAACCCCCCCATTCTGTCACTGAGCTCTTTTCATTGCAAAGAGCTAGAGTGATATTACGTGCAGAGGCCAATAATGGAATGACGATACGCAATGGGTCGATGGCATTTTAGAGAAGTGTGCAGCACTTCAATCATCCTTTGTTGTTTGAAAATTGCATTGATTGTTCTCACAACATCAATCTCAAGGATGTCAGATTGGCGTTTCTCGGAAACCAACCTCAAGAACCACTCCGTTCCGCGGCCATATTTGAGGATTGAAATAGGGGTGGATAGAAGTCGTACTGAGTGGGGTATGCTGCCACAAGTATTTCGAATCACCATATCTAGTCATGCAGTTCTTTCGCACCTTTCCGTAGCCCACCTTTCCGTAGCCCCTCTAAGTTTCTCGTCGCATATCCGTCTCCTCACGTCAATGGCTCCCGTGCCTATTCCCCCAGTGCTCCCACCATAATAGCATTCGGTACCCAGAATGTTTCATTGCAATACCCATTTCCAAAGGTAAAAGGCGACAATGATCGCGACTGAATATTTAAATAGCGGACCGGCTAGTCATGTTGACTTTGTCTTCAAATCATGTATAAGGACTTCTCCCTCCTCGTCGCCTGAGCCCTGCGCTTTCCCAGTTCCTGCTTTCGGCGGGTATTCCACCCCGTCCTTCTCAAATTTAGGTCCGCAGGTGCATTGCTGGTCGCTAGGGATTGAAGAGAAAACCGAAGGAAGATGTTGACCACAGCCAAACCAGGTGTCTTTCTCTGCGCGGCGCAAGCAGATGTTAGATTAATCCGGAATGAGATGTGATGTTAGGGAGAACCTACGACAGGTGGGACAGGTTGCTTGTCTGCACATATTGTTGCACGGTTCTTGGTAGAAGAGTAACACAATCTCTTGCAAATGCTGACGGAGTGTTTGTCACTCAGCAGATGTTGTGTTGTCGTGAAAGTTCCACGGAGTAGGGAAGGTGGGGTACAGTAATAACCGGTTACAGGGCACGTGCAGGGGTCTTAGCGTCCATCTAGGCTATTTGTCAGCCGCGACTTGGAACATCGCCGAACATGTTCATATCTACATTGCTTTTACCATACATTTCTGCCAATGACTATTTCGTATCGACTGCTTCCACCACATTTTCAAATCTCTACGAAGTCGCTTTTCAGTAGGCTACATCCTCAGTGGGAGAAAGCGTAAAATATAAAGAATCGTCTATTATTATAGTCGTCAGGGAGCTGCCGGATGACACTCATTCTCCACATTGCCGAGGGGAACTTAGTCTTGTTCAACCCTAATTTCTGAGCTTATGTCATCTTGCTTTTGGTCGGCGTCTTCCCAGCTACTTACGCAATACCGTTATTCATTAACGGTGGCCGGCAACGAGAATCAACGGGCCATTTGAGCAGCTAGGTTGTGTCTTATGTACGTGTCCCCATCCGCACCTCTGTGGGAGCGGATTGATCTATGTCAAGCCTTTCCCCCTTCGGACCCGTCAGTATAACGTTATCGCTACTATAAACATCTTTCCGTGAGCACTAGCAGTGGGTGGGGCTATATCGTAGCGATGGCTATTACGAGCCGAAGTACTCAGTCGCCAGGAAGCTGAGCGCTGATACGGCAATTTTACGTGTTGCCGTGCTAACATTGCTTGTTTATAATGTTCTTATTGCCCGGTGTGACCATCGTATCAGGCAATCTTCATGCCGCAATCTAGAGAAGCGGGTACTACATGCAGTTCTATATGCAGGTGTAGTCATCCGCTGTATATATACTCTTATATTAGAAGCATGTATTTCCCGTTCTTCGTCACCGTGGCACTATTTTGTGACAGAAGCATACAGAATCCCATCTGAGTTACGAAATGGGTTCGACGGCCATTTCAAACGATGACTATGTCCTCCAACCTTCTTCCGAAGCGGCTGTCAACCGCGCGAACACACTATTTCCACATTTGTTGGAACAAGAAGCCCGCGATGACCCCCGGCGCGTTGTAGCCATGCTCGCCAAATCCGCCGATATCACCCAAGGGTTCCAAACCATCACAACTGACGAGTTTCTGCGCGCGGTTGATTCCACGGCTCACTGGCTCGACAGTCACGTACTTGGTTTCGCACCCAATGAGACTATTGCTTTCGTTGGAATACATGATTTTCGCTACGTTGTCCTGGAAGTTGCTGCAATGAAGACAAAGCACCCGTTACTTTTGCCTAGTCCTCGCAATGCCGTGGTGAATACCGTTTCGTTGATGAGGACGACAAACTGCACTAAGCTGCTCTATACACCAGAACTTACGCAGCACGTATCATCTCTAGTAGAAGCCGTGGGATCACTCCGTACATGCGAAATTCCCACATTCGAGGAGATGCTTGAAGGTCCGCACAAGCCTTATTCATACAAAGCCACTTGGGAGAACAACAAAAATGATGTTGCGTTAATAATTCACACTTCGGGATCGACTGGAGCGCCAAAGGCGAGAATATGCACCCACGCCTTTCTTGGTGCATTCATTGGTCTTTCTATGCTGACACCAGAAGTACCCGGGCGCGACAGAAGTGATCTTAGCCGAGTAAAGAAAGGCGAGTTGCTATGTACTGGATCGAGCTTCTTTCATATGTCTGGCATCGTGATTGGCTTTCTTACCCTCACGCAATCGATCACAGTGGTTTACGGTCCACCACAACAACCAAGCGATGGTAAGATCATGCACGATATCTTGAAGGCTTTGCCTATAGATGGGTCAATAAATGCTCCTAGTGTCACCGAGTCATTGTTTCTAGAACATGGAGCAGACCTTCAGTGTGAAATATCACGGCTGAAGCACATCTGCTGGCTGGGAGGTAAGTCAACGTCATTATCTTTGTAGATACTGTCTAACATGACATTACTTAGGTCCACTATCGCCAAGGCTGGGTGACTTCCTCACCATGCATACCAACGCTATCATATGGCAACTTTTTGGCTCTACTGAAGTCGGAGCGATTCCGCTTCTCGTACCACCGCCAGATTTCTGGCAATATTTCGAATTCCACCCCCAGTTAACCCCGATATTCGAAGAGACGGAACCAGGATCTAAGCTTTACGAGATAGTGTACCATAAACACCCCAACCCTGCACTTTCCTGGAGCCAACCTGTCTTCCAATTGATGCCTGAGCTCAATGAATGGCGCACGAGAGATCTGGTCCGTCGCTATGATGGCCCGCTGCCAGATGGTGTTGGTCCTCTCTACAAATTCGAACGCAGGCTGGATGACCAGCTCGTACTTTCCAATGCGCACAAAGTTAACCCCATTCATATGGAGCTGCTGTTGCAATCGCACCCGCTTCTAAGTGGTTGTCTTGTCTTCGGGGAAGGGAGGACGAGGTGTGGGATATTGTTGGAAGGAAAGGGTGGCTTGGAGATGAGTGATGAGGAGTTAGTTGAGAGAATTTGGAAAGATGTGGAAAATGCAAATGCGACTGTGCCGGAGCATGCTCGGGTGCCACGGGATTTGGCTCTCGTCGTGAGTGGTGAAAGAAGGCTTGTGCGGGCAGCGAAAGGAACTGTTGTGAGATCGTTGAGTATCAAGGCTTATCAACGCGAGATCAATGATGCCTATGAACGGTCTTTGAATAGCAGAATCTGAATGGTTTGAATGTGTCTGAGTGGTTAGTTCGGCTGCAATTTGAGTAGATTGATGGACGCTCAATACAGAACCAAGTTTGGTTTTAATTCATGCTATTTGTCCAAAGTCCGAAGTTGTTTCCGACAAAATGAATACTATATGAAGTATTATGAACAAAGAGGCACCCCAGAATTTTTATAGCAGTCAGTGAATGACCACAACCGCACAACTGAACGGTCAATTCAGAAGTGACAGGTGGTCACATGACTGAGGACACGTGCATCGGCTCTTTCCTTTTCAATCCTTCTCTACGAAGATACAGTATGAGGTTGTATCCGGGGCGGGTCTTTTCCGTCTGACAGTCAGCCCCACGACAATCAAAAATAAGGTGAACCCTCTACTCGTGCAAAAATCTTTTACTCCTCAACATTACACTTATACTTTAAACCCTGTCTCTGGGGGCGACGAATGCTGGAATATTGTCAATGAAGGCCTAGACGAGATTTGTGAAACCACCTCACGCGAAAATATCACGATGTCCTCATACCTGGCATTGGCCTCATCGCTGCACCATGAATCACAATCGCAGCGACCCATTCCGCTTCCTTGAGCTTCCAAGCGAACTTCGGAACCAAGTCTACAAACTACTACTATGTGCTATCGAAGATCCTCCCAGACCTTATAGAACATCGAATGATGAACTCCCCACTAAGTTCGCCAGGCTGAGAAGCCATATCGAGCCTCAGATTATGCGTACTTGTCGAAGAGTATTCCTCGAGGGAAGCCACGTAATGTTCAGAACGAATCTTCTCGTTAGGCTTGAAATAAAAGGAGATCCAACCGAGCTCTACCGGGTATTACCCGAATTTGGTGTTCCATTCTTCATACCGAGAACTGAGGCCTGTCGAGCGAGCCTGATGCAGTATAAAGGATTTGTTATGAGTTACCAAATTGACCATCCTGACGTGCTCTACTGCACGCACCCGGTGCCCCGCGGGCTTGTGATCCTGGGTCGGCATCTTGATCTGCTCTGTGCTGCACTGTCGCACGCGCGCTGGACTGTCCCTTATTTTCCGGATGGAGTGGTATCTCATAGTCCGGATGGACTGGTACATCATCAAATTAAAATTTCTGGGCCTAAAACTTGTTTTGCGGAAAGCGACTTGTTGCTGACAGCCGAGATTGGGCAATTGGGACACAAGCTGCTCTCTCCCATTCGTCGTGGGTTGTGGGGAGTGTCATCTGTCGAGATAAGCGGTGCCATATCGGAGGAACTGAGAGCTGCCACTATAGCGGACATTTCTGGCACTCCCACATGGGACGCCGAAGGAATGCTGGATATTATACGGCAGCTTATGCGAGATGGAAAGCAGTTTTTGGATTGGAAACATCACAGAAACTCATACACAATGTATGGCCGTGGCATTGCTCTCGCTGCAAATCTAATGACAGCAAAACTAGCATCCGAAATTCGAGCAAGCGGCGGGGATCGATTCCGCGATGATCTCCTTGATCTGCATTTCAGTCTAAGGTGTGGGTTAGCTGAGACTCTCTTAGATGAGATTCATCTTCCGGGAGAGAACGATTTTTTACGGGGATTAGTGGCGTCAATAGAACTGACTGTCGAAGCGGCTTGGAAATTCCAGAATCTTCACAGTCAGGAGAGTGTCTGGAAGCCAGCATCGCAGCAAGCCGCGAAACTTTTTTATCGGTGGGCGGTGGCGTGTAGGATCTCATTGGACTTGGAGAATGCGGAAAGGGCAATCACAAGGGCGCTCTCGGAGATGCCTGGTGATTTGGAGCTTTTGAGCGAGCGTGAGAAGATTGCACAGTGTCGGGCATCGAATTTGATAATACCGCCTCTTTGGCGTCCTTAGTTTCGGAGGCGCATGCACAACGACTGAGACTGCGTCTCTGAAATGATGCTGAACATTGATGAATGAGGTCGTGTGTTTCATGTATTCCTATCATCATCTTGGACATCGTTCCGCATAATCAAAATTCGTACAGGAAAAGAAAAGACTTCGACACAATATTCGGCAACTTCGCCGACGTGTCGTTATCGCCGATACGCTGGCTAATTTTAGAAATCCGGGCACGGCCTCGTACACTACAAGCTGCATAATCTCACGACAACATAACTCTGATGTGAACAACAACGAAATCCACGAACTCCAGGAATCAGGAGACATGCAGAATTCATTTTTCCCTTCATCTTCTGCCCAGGCAAGGAGGCAAGGGTCAATTTTCTTTTGCTCGACTCACCTAGAGACTTGAAACGAGATGTGCGAAATCCTTCTTTGAGCTGGAAACAAACCAAAATCAATGGCGTTATTGGTGGCAATCATCAGTGTATTGTTTGGATACTCCGGAATATCTCTCGTGAGGGGCACTTACATCACGCGAAAAATCACCACCATTTGATGGGCCAAGAAGTGGTGTCTTCGACGTCACGCCACACCGGAAGTTTCCCAAGACTTGGAAGGAGTTTGTTATTCATGACGAGATGTCTAGCTCCGCCAATCTATTCGAGAAGCCGTGGGCGTTTATGCTGCTCACCGCCACCTGGATCGTTTTTGCGACAGAATGGTGGTAAACAAAATGATCACTCATATTGCAACGGTCTAGAACCCTTACAAAGCGGGCAGCGCCTCTGGAGCGCCAGTTTTACTCAATCGCAAGCTACAGGAAGAGTTGATTGCGCCCCATCGGAACAGGGTGCATGAGTTACATGACAGTGCAAATACCGCCAGGCTTCAGCAAGAGAGCCAGCTTCGAAATTTGCAACAAACCTCCAGTTGAGCCGGAAAAGCTCTTCGATTTCTGATTTGACGCGAAAGGAAGCAGGCAATGCGGTGTATGAGAATATGGGGGGTCGGAAAATGCTGCAAAATCTTGGGCTATGTGAGGTTACTCCATGGGGAGATTCACAATTTGTCTCATTGATAGAAATTCGGTGCACTTATTCGGAGCTGGGGGTGATTATCTGGTCTATGAAGTTCCAAAACTCGGTCTTCATGTTTGATTGAATATCCTTCAGATAAAGATAAGAACACGGAACGGAAGAAGTATAAAGAAGAAAGTTCTCCTGCTAAGGGACCAACTCACTCGGATAGCGGAGAGTTTCGGGAGGTATGTTGTGAGATAGGAAACGGATCCTTTGGGTTCGCAGGATGCACATGAACTCCTTCTGGTCAAATGCTTGCGAGGGCGCTTTAAAACGATATCGAGATGTTATATATTGTTCCAGAGGCAATCGATCTGGTATCTGGAATACTGCCTAGTGATCCTATATCGAGGCAGGAGCGCTAGACAATCATGCAGCACTCCGTAGAAGTGGAGGGCTAGATGTGGGGTTCAGTTGCTATTCGTTACTTTTAGGTCCTATCTTTCAACCCTCACAGACAGGTACGTGTTTGTTTTTCATTTTCATTCAACATACAAGCGTTCGAACATGATATTAGTAAAGTCGCCCGTGTGTGCGACTAAAGCTTTTTTTTGGTCTCTGACCTAAACCTACCCTAACTTACCTTAGTACGAAGTGCCGGTATATTTAACACCTCACACCCGCTTCAGCTCCAAGCAAGAAGAAAAATGCACTTCAACGAACTCAATAACCAAGCACCATGCCGAAAGCAATTGAAGTTTCAGTCGCCAAGCGACAAGCCGAACCATTTCGTTTTCTCGATCTACCCGCCGAACTTCGAAACGAGATATACAAGCTGCTACTTTGTACCATGGACGATTGTAGGCTTTCGTTGAGCGACCAGATGCATCCTCAAATACTTAGGACATGTCGAAGAGTATATCATGAGGGCACCTACATCATGCGTAGAAATAATCTCTTCGTTGAAGTAACCTACAACGATGGACTTATGGAATGGCCACTTGAATGGCTCAACATACCTTTTCTTGTTCTGAAGAAACATCAACGTCGAAACTTCAAAGGCATAGTTGTGTCTCATGAGTTAAACTCTGATTCACTTTACCCGATAGACGCATATTCATTCATCATACACCATCGTCATCTGGATCATTTCTGTACGGCATTGAGGTACCTCGAAGCAACTCTAGGGTACGGAAACATTGAATGGGAGCATACGATTACTCTTCGTGAGCCTTACGAGCCATATAGAGTGGAGAAAAACTTCCAACTGCAACCCTTCCTTTCTCTAAAGCGACAAGGAGAACTGCTTGAACCTTACCGAAGGTTGGGGGCACTCGACGAATTTTTTGTTTTCGGCAACGTAGATCACCGTTTAAGATTGAGAGCCGAACAGGAAAGCAGCTTTACACACCGTATCAGCCCCAAGGAAGTTCGCGATCTCATGCAGTCATTCAAGGAAGAAACCACCAAAGCTCTCAATTGCCCTGAGCTGGCCAACCCTTTTGAAATATCGAGTCAGGTGATACGAAGAATATGGATCATCTTAAAAGGAAGTAAATGGGATCGCGGTTCGATTTTCTGGCCCGGCAGCGAGTGGCCAGTGGCTACTGAAGATACTGAGGATACTGAACAAACTGTTTTCGACCAAATATCGCGACTTCATTTCGAGATCTGGCTGGATCTCTTCAAGATCACCATCGCGAACTGGCAGAAGGATAAACGCCTGCCCAATAAAAGAATCATGGATGTAGTCGACGACGCATTACACTTGTTTATAAGATACGGAGACTCCACGTGGCGACCAACCCCCAAGCAGCTCGCAGAGCTTCATCACCAAAAAGCGATTGGATGGCGACTTGTGGATGACATAGATATGGCCGATAGGATGATATCTCGGGCGCTTTCTGCGACGCCAGATGCGCCTGAGTTGCTGCAGGAGAAGTCCACGATTGCGCGTCTTTCTAGGAGGAAAAATTACGGTCAACTGCTCAAGTTGGGGTGGTCTTGTTTCCTGTGGCTTTTACACTTCCTGGGGGTTGGTTCCGTAACTGGTCTTGTCCTTCTTTATTTATTTGATATTACTCTCTGCTTACAAACAGAAACGCCGGTAATGACAATGTGCTTCCCTAGGTATAGCCTAGCGAACGATATAACCCTTTGGACGAACGCTGGGAACCACAGTTTAATTCTCTTCATATAGTCTACCTCGATCCGGCATTCGAGTTTGCGGGCGCTGTTACTCAGAGTCTCGGTTCGTGGATGTTGCATTGGCTTCTTCAGTCGCAGCAGATGAAGGAGGAGCAGTTTTCAAGGAATGGATAAGCTTGTGCTTGGAACGGATTAGCTTCGCAGATGGCAAATCTCTTCGCTCTTCTTTTATCTCTTGTTACGAATTCCTACCCTTGCTATCCCTCTATTTATCTTCACCCCTCCAAATCAAACAACAAGCATGTATCCGAGACCTGCAACGACTATATCATGTCCTCCTCATCAACAATTCAATTACAACATCATCTAATCTCATCCAATCTCACCACATCTAACTCCATGTCGTTCTGGTTATCTATTTCCTTCTGGGCATCTACACGAAAATCACCATACCAACTCTACCGCTACAAGCAATAAATGCTCATCTACTCGCCAATAACAATACAACTACCATGAAAAGTTACCCGGTCCCGACGAAAACAACATTCATTTCGCGCACAAGACCTTCCAGCAGACTCGATCATCTTCATCAGCATCTTCCCTCACCTTCCACAACAGCATCCCATCCTCCTTATCTTCTTTCACCTTCCAAATCAGCATCAGCATCTTCATCTCCGTCCCCTTCAGCATCTTCCTCAGCCTACATTACATATACAGAGCCAGAAGTGGAATCGTAGGAAGCGGCACCAGCTACATATATATATATGTATGTATGCAGTACCAGCTCCATATATCTACATCGTACCGACTACATGTATATATATATCGTACCAGCTGTGTATATATATATATGTATATGTATATCGTAGCAACAAGCGGTTTGTATACATCGCAGTAGCAAGCAGTTTACAGCTATAATACATCGATCAATCGATCGATCTGAGAACTCCTGGGTTGGTTCATGCCATGTCATATCACATCCGGTCGTAGTGGTCCGGATACGGAGTTGCTGGTTGACGTTGGTTTGGCTTGTTCTTGTGATGAGATTTTGCGGTTAAGGAAAGATTGCAGTGTGGATGTCATGTACTGGGAGGGAGGAGGTGCATGTGGGTGGTGCAGTATTCAGGGGTTGAGGTAGCTAGCTAGTTAGCGGTCGGGAAAAGTGCACGTAAGGTTATGTAGAGTAGAGTAGAATAGAGTGGAATCTATATCCCTCCTCTACTCTTCTCTCCCCTTCACCTCAGCAACACAACACAACACAACACAAAATCATCGAAAAGCAAGCAAAGTGTCAAAATAAGTAATTCATTCAACCTCATCTCCCCCACCCCACTGCACTATATCATATCATATCCGCTCCATAAATATTTACACAAAAGCCTCTTCTCCGTATCCCTATCCCTATCCCCATCCATACCCTCAACCCATCCAACCCCCTAAATCCCAATAAACCCAACCCAATCCCCCCATCCCACCATAAACCGATCCCAACCCCAAAGTAAAAAAAAGCAATAAATAAAGAAAATCCGAAATCCCCACAAAAAGTAATTTCGTTCTGTAGTAGTAGTAGTAGTAGTAGTAGTAGTAAAGTAGCCGTCATAAAAAGTCGTAGATAGGATAGATAGCGCGCTCCATTCATATGTGTTTCGTCATAAAAATCGTTACAAATCCTTTCCTAGCGTGTCGTTTGATTTGGGTTGCGAAAGAGGTGGATCAGATCAGATCGGATGGAATAGACAAGGAAGGCCAAGGAAATAAATGTCGATTAGAAAAGAGGTTTTAGTCGAAAGGAAGAAGAAGTGGAGGAGTGCTATGGTATTGGCGTGTATGCATGTGTAAGGGAAAATGTCGACTTTTAGTTGGTAGGAAGAAATTTGCAGAAAAACGCCGTAAAGTCGTGGATATCATCTGCCATCGATACGCCAAGTGCTAGTTGAATAAAAGGAATTTTGCAGCAGAGTGGAAATACAGAAGTGATTTGGAGCGGTGGTATATAAGACAGAAAAACCCTCATCAGCCATCCCGGTTTCGGTTTGTGCTTTCCCGCCGTCTTATTTCGGCAAGCTTTTGATCGAGTTGTGACAGCCGCGAATCAAGATTCCTGCTTTCTCCAAAATCCAGGGAGCCGATCGAGCGATGCGATTGATGCATTGTGGCAACGCCAGAGCGACGCACTGCAGGACTGTGTTCTTGGAATAGCCTTCGAGGGAATGTGTTGGGGCCCGATTCCATGAACGGGGAGCGTAGACGTGGAGGCTCGAAGGTGACGGGGGGAAGGAGTCTAGCGGGCGCAGCTGGCGAGGGACTAAATTCTGGGACAAGTCCGCTTCTCTCAGGTTCGTGGGAATGGCTTGGTGTCGAAGGAGAAGGACAAGGCTGGAAAAGTCCGGGGATTCGATTTCGAAGTAGATCACCACCAACAGTAAAGGCTCTAGTACGAACTCGGCGTTGACCATTGGTGAAGGAAGTTCCATACAATTGCTCGTCAAGTGCGTTCGGCTTGGGAGATTCTGCACCGGAGGTCAAAGCATCGTGCAAAGAGTTCTGTGCCCGTCGCTTTTGGGTGGTTGTCTGGGCTCGGGGACGGTCGAAGTTCAGTGGAGAACGAAGTCTTGGACCAGGCACGGGCATTGTGTCTGAGTATAGGCGTGATGCTGAGGGACGTGGCAAATCAAATGATCCATCCATTGTTGAGCTAGGACCGTAAGTTCTAGCCATGAATGGTGATCCTAGACTACGGCTCTTGCTATCGTCAAGACTCAAGTTCATACCCCTAGATTTTCTCCATACTCTTAGGCGGTAGTTGGGTTTCTTTGGGTCAGCCATTACCGAATCGGTGTCAGTAGCGAGACGTGCTAATGGTCCGTCTGGCTGCATTGATTCAGACGTGCTCGTAGTAAGTGATAAAGCAATATCTTCAGTAGCAAATGACGTTGGAGCAGAGGGTTTTGGCTCGGGTGTACGGAATCGTGAGCGGGAATTCTGGTTTGAGAAAGGCGTAGGACTGCGGGATTGCAGGTGTCGATGTCGCTGTACAGAACTTGTATCTTTCGTTTTACACAGCTCTCGCAGGTGAGCTCGGGTGGCTGAACTTGTGTGTGGCCACTGTGAGTATGATCGAAGAGCCTCGGCCGTCGGGGTTGCGCTGCCACTCTTGTCGGATGATGCCGCACGTGATAATTGCTGAACAGACGAGCTTGCAGCATGTACACCCTTTGGACCTTTCCAGCTCTTCTTTGCTTGTCTAGCGACTCGATGACACACACCCTCAGGCGGTACAGCGCTAGCACCAATTCGAAATGGAGTTACGACAGGATCTTGCAGGTACAAGAGGTAAATTGACCATAGGTGCGCGCTCATAGCCGGCGTCCAACGCGCGTCGTTTCGCGTCTTGCTTCGTAGTTTTGCGTTCAAGACAGTGTTCCGTTGTTCTGTGGTCGCTTCTTCGAATGTGTTCTTGCTGGGCGTTTTGGAGTATGATGGGAATGTGAATGGATCGGAAATATCAGATTCGGGACTGGTACAGCTCCCATCCTCAGAGTGTCTTGACATTCGACCTCCGCTGTAAAAAGAATCGTCCGAGCTATTCGACGCAGCAGATGACGGCCTTTCAATTTCGCATTCGCTTGGTGATAAAGAGCCCATTCTCCAGTCAAGGTGGTCGGAAGTGATTTCTGTCGTGTTTGCCATTGTTGGAATGGGAGTTTTAGGGGGTGATGCGCGCCTTGAATAGTATGTATGCGGAGCCAAGAAAGATGTACTAATTGAAAGTGGGTCTCGGTCTGGCATATCGCAATCGTCGGATACGTGGGGTGTCGCTATTTGTGGCTCCTCAATAGTAGGGATTGGGACATCTGCAGCAGCAACAGAAGCGAGAAACTGCTCTGTTGGTGCTTGCAGACTAGAGACATTTCGTCGTCTGACTTTCAAACGTGTCGGACGAGGTGGGGAAGGCGGCCCTTCCGACTCAGCACGGTTAAAAGGTTCCGGGGTGGTTGGTAGGTCTCCTTCATTGTGGTGGAAGCGGAAGCCCCTGGGAAGGGTGGTAGACCCGTTTTGATGCTGATGGAACATTTTGGTGTTGACGTGAAGGACGTTCACGCGTGTGTGCACGATGGTGGCGGAGGTGTAGGTAGTAAAAGAAAGAGAACTTCGGGGAGTGCTAGCGCCGTTGCTTTTCGAGATTGTACAATGCGCCGATAGTAGCAATTCTTTATATGCAAATGCGCAGCTGGAATTACAGAAAGTATGATACAGAGATCTTACTCGGGCCCTATAGAAAGATTGCACGAAGAGGTCCTCAGAATGACTTCAGCCCGCGCCCAAGTGGTCGCAATTAAAGCAAAGCAAGAGACGGTCGAGTGTGTGGGTAGCGGGAGACTGGATTAATCAAAGCCGACTTTGGCACGGCGAATTGACCCTTAGAATGCGGAAAGGGTCCTATCGATAAGACGATCGGAGCTTTTCTTTCGTAATGCAAGCTTGTGTAAGGGTATCGGGTATCCTGCATGGACGGATTTGATGTTGACGATCTTCAAGGCGCGAACTGCTAGCTGCGGCGTGGATTGAGTGTTGATCTGAACGAATGAAAGATCCAGCGCCCAAGTACGACTCGATACGTTCGCAGCAAGATGGTAAAGCTCAGTAGGATGCGACGGTACAATGCGCAGCGATTGCGCGAACTTGTATTCGGTTTCTGCGTCCGGAAATTGCCTTGCGACCGTGCTCAGTGTTGACTTTCGCGCGTCTTATCTGTCGCGATCGCTCGTTTTCGGTGTCCAAATATCAGCCCGGCGCGTTCGTACTTTGAGCAGACACCCGCGTCGCAGACGTATAATTGTCGGATAATCCAATGCTACAGCAGCGAAAGGAAATCGAGGAGCGATTGAGAGTAAAGAATGTGTGGTGGTTCTGCAGAACTGAGCAACACAAGCTTCTGTTGGAGGACGGATTTGGTGATAAGGCGGACGTCAGATGCGATAGTAACCGGGGCAGCAGGAGGAATGAGATAGTAAATAGGTGGACGGATTCAAGCGATACGAGAAATTGCCTTGCACGGTTTGAATTGTTTCTTCCGGGATGATGTTCTGGGCCAGAATACTGGATGGGTTGATAGATGGGTGGGCGGGCGCAAAGGGGAGAGTGCGTAGGTAGGATCGCAATGGTGGGTGATGGTGAGGGTGGTGAGGGTGACTGAATGAAAGAGGCGACGGGAAGGAGCGAGAGAAGGTTCGTGTGGTGGGCGGAGTGGGCAAGTGGGCGAGTGGGTGGGCGAGTGGGTTGACTGAGAAAAAGTGGGTAAAATGAGATGAGCGATGAGCGAAAGTGACTAGGGGAGTAGTGGGTTGAGTGGGTTGAGTGGATTCCGTGAAATTCGTGGATTTTTGGGACAAAGTGGATGGGTGGACAGAAGGTTTTGGCGCGTTAAGAGGGATTAGTGGTCCTTACCGCCAACCGTAATCAGCCCTGATAGGTTTAGCTGCACTCGGTAAAGATGAAATTGCAGATCACCATCTGCAAAGCGAGTGCAAGCAAATGCAAAGCACTGGCGAAAGAGAAAGAGGACGAGACAGGACGGGACTAGCAGCGTAGCAGAACTAGCAACCCGAGAAGCTGAGTGGCCAAAAGCGTAAAAAGGTAGATTCAGTTCTCATGCGAGCCCATTTCTGCCCGTCCCAGTCCCAGTCGCTCTCAGATGAACAGACGAACACATCGGTTCTTTCGTGCATTGACGGGATGGAAATCGACTTGGAGACACACGTGCGGAAATGTACTCCGTAGAAATGGGCAGAGACGGTTCCAATTTAATGTTGGGCAAAAGTTGGCAATTGCACTCCACCATGTTGCAGTAGTCAGTACTTGTATTTGTACTGTGCTTCTTACTTGAACTTGCCCAAGAGGCGTAACCGCTGTGCGTATCTCTAGAATGTTACACTTCGTCCTGCATATGCATATCTCTCTTTTCCGCGAGCCTTCTTGTTCATTGTTCATTGTCTATTGTCTATTGTCTATTGTCCATACATGTGCACGGCATGTACATGTACAGCATGTAGGTACAACAACTGTGCAACGTGTGGACCACAGAGTCGCAGACTGCGGGCGAGAATAGAACTCGAGTGGATTTGGCACTCTTGCAAGTAAAACGGAAAAGCTGCGAGCATGCGCGCATCATGCGGCAAAAGTGGGACCGCGACCAAGCCAAGCCAAACCGAACCTCCATCGGAACTGGATTGTTTTTGCTATGGGCCAATCCTTTGAGACGGTCGTGAATGGAAATGATGTGATGAGAGTGAATGGATGAAGATGGCCTTTATCATTATCATCATCAATTATCCTATCGTTTATCGTGTCTACTGCGGATTATCAATAATCCCATCTCTCCACAAAAAGAAGGATGAGGGGTTGTGTGTGGGAGGATACCTGTCTGCACGTCTGTCTGTTTGGATGAATGGACGAATGGAGTTGAGATGATGGTGCTAGTTGAAGTGGATGAGAGCTTGACTCGAGATATCCGCAGACAAGACAATTAAAGGAGAAAGCTCGTGTCAACTCGGTGGCAATACATGCGTACAGTATAGCCGAATAGCTTCTTCCACCGAGTACAGAAACACGTTTGTTAAATCTCCCCTTCCTCTTCCCCCTCCCCTTGCCCAATTCCACAGCTCTCTGGCCCTTTTCCCCATTTCTCCCATCTCCCCTCCTCTCCTCCCCTCTCTTCAAACAAACAACGACCAGACGTCGTCGCGTCGCTTACCAACCACGCTAAAACTCCACGCGTCAATCTCGCGTTTGTATTCAGGCACATCTGCAAAACGATTGGCTCGACGCAAATGCAGGCTTCATGCAGCACGCACCTGCTGCTGTGCCACACACCAATTACATCCGCGCAACGGGAGCAGCACAAAAGGCGTTCTGGGAAGAAAGCCATGCATAAAACTTATGCTTTATGCATGATTCTGTTTTTAGAGTAGCTGCAACGGGATGGATGATCCGGACCACCGATTAAGTTACCTCAACCTTCTTTACTACTTCGTACTTGCATTTTTCGAGACTTTAGCTTTCAGAGTCTTTTCTTCAATTGCCAGTCTGCAATTGATATCATCGTCGCATAGTATCGCAACCCACAAAACCACCTGCCTGAATCCTTACAACCCACCCCACACCGCTACTATGTTGTGAGTGAATGCTAATGCTAATGCGAATGCGAATGTATGAATGTGATGCATCGATTTTTGCATTCAGAGCTAAAGCTAGATCTCCTCGGCTCTTCTCGCCTTTCTCTCTTTCCTTTTCTTCGTTTCTTCTCTGCACCCTGACCTGATCGCCTCCCCCTAAACCCTACCCTAATGAAATGCCATACTTCGCGGCACGGTACAGTACAGTACTGTAGATGTGCGGTGTGCGAGTGCGATGTATTGAAGAGCATGGTTCATGCATGAACGACAGATCAAAACAATCTCTGTAAGTAGCTTTCTCTGTCTTCTGCACAGCATCTAGGCCTAGTTATCGCCAAACCAAAACGCACGAATCATTGTCCGCAAACGCGTAGAAGTGGAGGTGCACGTACGCACGCACGTTCCAGCTGAAGGGATGGATATGTTTACTATTTTACTCGCGTCGCGCCGGCGTCGATCGTTTGTAAAGCGCGGTAGAGGGGGTTGTCTGACAGCTGTACTGTAGCTCGTAGATGGTGTTCATTTGTTGGTGGTGCTGTGTTTTACTACTATATGTACGCTGCATTAGACGCATATGAATTAGCAGGTCTAAGGACCAGATAGATCACGTGGTTGCAAGTAACATTCATGAGCACGTGGAGGTTGTTCCGCCATCCACCTTCTTCTCATCACTTCCAATCTATCTATATACTTGTGCTTGTCAAAGCTTCTATCTATATAGTCTCACTTGCGCATTTCCTTCATCAAGGACGAGACCGCGTAATGATATATCGAAAGACTTCAGGTGAGAATTCTGAACAACTACCCATCAGCCACACCTGCACTCCCTTCACACAAATGAATAGCTTCATCTCTGCCCGCCACATACATGCCACATGTGGCACCTTGAGACAATTCTTCCATTTTGATATTTGGATTTCTTTTGCTGTGGCAATCAAAGGGAGGATGTCAAACTTCAATAGTTTCTGAATGGCCACCTTTTCTTTCGTCGTTCGTCTTCTCTTTCTTTTCACTCTCAATTACCATAGCAGCATTGCTCTTCAAAATGGTGCTGGCGCAGCAGTCATCTCAACTCTTGAAATACTTTTCCATTCTCATCGCCACCTTTGTCATTGGATGGTATCTCTTTTCAGATCGTGATTACCACCAATCACTCCAGCTCGCTGTCAAGGGCAAAAAAGGCATCTTCGTGGAGAAAGCTCTTCGTACTGATATTGATGGTCCATACGATAATTCATCTTTAATTCGTTTCTGCGATAGAACACAATGGAGAGAGGGATTGATCTTCCAATGTGAACCGCCATATGGAGGAGTTGCAAATATTCGCAACATCGCATTAAATTGTTTTCGATATGCACTGGAAGCTGGAGGTAAGTTCACGGGCTCTTTTTTGCTCCCTTCAGCTAAGGTTAATGGTCCCAGCGACGACAATTGTCATGCCAGAAGTCAAACTTTGGACGCCTCCACTCGACAAACCTGATTCGGGGCACGATCTAGAAAAGAGAAAGAAAGAAAACGTAGCTCACGTTCCATTCTCCCATCTCTTCGATCTCGACTTCTTCCAAGCATCCTTGAGCTCAGCGTGCCCGAGAATCAAGTTCATCCCTCATGCCAACGACCTATACACCGTACCTAGTACCCAAAACCCGCACTCTTTAGATCCCGGGTCTCTTCTGGAAGATAAGCTGAATCAACCATTTGAATCCCTTCTAGCATATCCCGAGACCTGGGCCGGTAATTTCACCATCTGGCTCAACGAATCCCAGCCCGACTTCTCCGCAGAAAAACCCGTCCGCGTCACGATCCAACCCTCACTCCTCCAATGGCCCCTCAACTACGACGAACCCCAATTCGTCGCCCACTTCGGCCGTCTCGTGCGTCCCACACTCGAAATCCGCACCCTCGCCTCCACCGTCCTATACTCCCTCTCCCGGCACTTCAACCTCAACGTCGACCCCGAGCAGGGCATCCAAGCCCACAAATTCTACGGCGCTCACCTCCGCACCTCTTCCGACGCCACAGCAGCCGGCTGGACCCCCTTCGAAACCCAGACTAAAAACTACCTGCAAGCCGCCAAACACAACCATCTCTCCCTCATCTACCTCGTCTCGGCCTCCGACCACGACATCCAGCGCTTCACTCTGCACGCCCAAAACTACACTTCCCATCCTATAACCGTAACCACCGCGCGCTCGCTCCTCTCCCTCCTCCCCTCCGCGCTAAAATCCTACAACTACCTCTCCCCCGCACAGCGCTCCCTCATAGACTACGAAGTCCTACTCAAATCCACCATCTTCGGGGGCACGCTCGAATCGTCGTTTTCGTGGAGCGTCGCCATGCGCAGACATGTAGTCTGGGGCAACGGCACCTGGGTGCCGCAGCTGGACGACTTTACGTGGGATCGGGGGAAGAGTCACACGGATAAGAATCAGGGGAGTACCGGAGGGCCGGTGGGCGGGTATGGTGGGGGTGGGTTTCAGAGTTTTAGGGATGGGGCGGGGGGCACGGGGAAGGAGGGCGAGGGCGAGGGGATGCAGGGGCCGGGGGGGTATGGGCTTAGTGTGGTTTTTGGGAATGCGTGGCATGGGCAGGAGTGGGAGAGGGGGTTGTGGCCTTGATTTTTGGTTGTGGAGGTGGTTGTTGGGTACGGGTATTGGGTGCTGGATATTGGGTATTGGTCTATCTAGAAAGAAAGCAAGTTTATGTTATCTCAACCGTCCGTCTGGTGTTAGTTATACAATGAAATATCTCTATCAAAAAATCGCTTCCGGAAAACTTTTGGCGTTGTTACTTGTTGTTATCTACCTATCTAATATTATATTGAAGGATAAAGAGAATTGGCTTTGATTTTAGAACAGATATACCATGCAAGATTGATTCAAATAACTCTTTTAACAATCAGCTGCTATGTTTGATGCTAGGGGGAGATATGTGCGTGGGGAGTGGCGAGTTGTTTGCAGGGAGAGTTGTATATTGATGTTGCTGTGATGTGTTGAGGAGTTCTTTGCTTTGGTTTGGTTCACTCTGGTTTGGTTTGCTCTGCGGTAGAGAGGAGAGGTGGATATGATATCTGGGTATATTGGGTATAATGATGGTTTTTCTCTGCTTGGAGTAGCTGAGATATAGAATGGGGGAAACATCCCCGTTATTACTCGCCAATTCGACGCTAAGTAGTCTACAGCCTATCCCCTCCAAGTTTAGAGTCAAAAGCAGACGACTACCCATTTTACACCCCATGCACATCGGCCAAATAAGTTATCTCAGTATGGATCTCCAAGATGAATCAAATATCATGCTATCTAAATTTCTTTCCTCTCTACCATCAATTGTTCTTCCAAGCACTCACGAAGGGAGAGAATCCATCCGAATCTCCATGGCCACCCAAGAAAAGAAAACGCAGCCTCGAGGATATTGATAGTGATCTAGGTAAATCCAACTTCAGCCCCAATACCCAGAAAAAAGTGCGAGAACAGTACAGCAACCGGTGCTGGCATTGCCACGCAAGCCCCGTAGAAATCTGTCACGTCCTAGACAGCAGTTCCAACCCCGTGCGTAAACCTCCCCCAATGCAGAGCTTCGCGAAACATCAATCTCATAATCCCCAGTTCGGCGCAGCTCTCACAGACAGTCTTCCTGATTTCGATTCCCAAAACGCAATCCCTCTCTGCCCCAATTGTAAACTAAGCTTTGACCACAGGGGCTTTTTCTTCCTGCCCTCCGACCTGGGATATTTTTCGAGACTACGAAATTCAAGACCAGAAAAAGAGACGCAGGATCGGGAGGCGCACGGGATGGCTTCCGGGGAGGATGTGCCCGACGGCGCGCATGTATCGCGATTATCAGGTGCAGACTGGTGTCGAGGGCGCGGAGGAGGGGGGCCTTGTATACGCGGGTTGTGCTGTGGGATTTTTTTCCAAAGTTCCCGGGTAGGGCGCCGTTCAGGCTGGGGGTTAGTGAAATGGGTGCGACGAGGGCATGGGCGGGGTCGCCGATGGCGGCGCTGCTGCGGGGGGTGGGGATGTTAGGGAGGCTCGATCTTGAGGGGATTCCGAGGGAGATTCGAGATGGGTTGAGGGAGTTGCAGGATGTTTATAGTAGAGAGCTGGATCTGGATAGGAGTGATGGGGATGCGGTGCATGAGCCGTCTGTAGGGAAAGCGGCACCGGGGCTGGAAGACGCATCACGTGGGTTTGAAGATGGGATGAGGAACACATCGATAGAAAGACATGGACGGGTCTCTGATAACTTGAGTGTGCTACAGATAAAGGAAAACGGAGCAGAAGGAAACGAAGACTTTGCAGATGGTCCTCGATTCTGGAAGTGGGGACCTGGCGCAACGAGTCAGGATGCAGTGAGGTTCTACCGGCGTGTATTGTAGAGTTGCTGTTTAGAATCACTCCCTATCTAATTATCCCCTTAAACATGACAGTGTCGACGCGCAGAGAATAGATTGAGGAAACCGATGCTCGCCTACCAGTACTGTAGCTCTGCGTTGATTTAATATACATCCGAATTAGAATAATCGAGAGTTAATTAGAGTCTCTCTAGAGCATAGAAAACAAGCCGCTTTGGGGAAATATAATATAGCTGGTTACTTTCGTCAAACGGATATCCCGAATATTCTAAAATATTATGATATTTTTATTTTCCAAATATCTTTCAGGTGCTGTTGTGGGCCTGTTGTTTCTGCACCGGAGAGCGAATAAGGTTACCCTATTCTGCCTACTGTATCCGCAGGCGACAGACGCTGTCCGCTACCTAGGTACAATTCGCATGCAAATATACTTGTAATGAATACCATGCGCTCAATCCCTTTGTCCTGTATTTAATATCCATAGCTTCTATATCCTACAAGTGTAAGATCACGAACAAAGAAGTGTCTGCAAACATTTCATTGCGCGCTAAGTTTGAATTGTATGAGGCTTTGTTTGTCTGAATTACAAACCTTGCATTGCCTGGTACTCATTTGCGACTTGGATTTTATGCCATCCAGGAGATTTGGCTGCAATTGCAAACGAGAAATAGCGAGCTATCATGACGAAGGCGCGGCAGAAATCTTCACCCAAGCCGAGGAAAAAGGACGACGCTTCGACGCGAATCAGTCGCGAAAATTCTAGAGGTGTGCAGGGGAAATATGGGAGGTCAACGATTAAGCGGAGGGGGAGATTGAATGATTTGGTTGGACAGGCGGGGAAGGGGAGGAGGTTGGAAGGGGGAGGGGAGGTGACAAAGCTTAGGAATAAGTTATCCGGGAGGAATACATTCTATCACCCAAACGGGAGCTTGCGGAGCCCGATTACGAGGTCACGGTCGCTGGCGGTGGAGAGGGGGATGGAAGTGGGGGAGGTGATTGTTATTTCTGATGATGAGGAGGATGACGACGAGTATGAGGATGAAGAGGAGGAGGAGGAGGAGGAGGAGGAGGAAGTACTCATAATCGAGGAAAGCAAGAAAGCTTCCAGTGGGAGGAGACAGCCGCAATCGTCTTTCTCCTGGCATTCAAAGGACCTATCACCGCCTACACGACGTAAATCTTCAATCACGAAACATCCACGGCTACGAGTCCCCTCCATCACAGAAGATCTCTCACCATATATCAGTCGCCAAACTCCCCTAAAAACACAACCCTCACTCCTGTCTATCTCCTCAACCTCCACCTCACCATCACCACGCGCACGTCGCAAGAAAGCACCCCAAAAACCATCCCCTTCACCCTCGCTCTCCCCTCCACCCCGCCGTACCTCCTTCTCCCACCAACCCTCCTACATCTCCCTCTCCCTCCCCTCCCAACCCCCAGAATACTACATCCAACCGCACCATCTCCGATTCATCACCCCCGGCACCGTCCTATGGCTGCCCTCGAAAATCGATATGCTCCCCAATGCGTACGTGGATCCGGGGTTGCATGTTAATGCGTTTGATCATCCGGCTGTGATTTTGAGTGTGCCGAGTCCGTTGGGGATGGAGAGTGTGGTGGAGGTTGCTATTGTGAGTTTTTTTGTTACCCTCAATCCAAATCTCTGAATATCTTTTTGCTTGGTACTTGGCTGACATTCGGTCAAGATGACAACATGCCACTCCCGCACCCTGCACGAAACCAAGCAACTGTCGCACCGCTCGCGGTTGTTACGTGTGCGTACGCGCGCGCTGCCGGCGGCGAAAGTGGATTTGACGTTTAAGGGGGGAGCGGGGATGAAGAGTAAGTATAGTTATGTTAATTGTACGGAGGGGTGGGGGGTGCAGGTGGGGAGTTTGGGGTTTTATGGCAGGGGGAAGAAGGGGAGGGAGGGGGGAGGAAAGGGAAAAGGAAAGGGAAATGAAGAAGATTTGGAGTGGTTGGTGCTTACGGCGGGGAGTTTGGAGAAGTTGAGGATGAGGGTTGAGGAGGGGAGGAGGAAGGGGAAGGGGAAGGGGAAGGGGAAGGGGAAGGGGAAAGGGAGGAAGGGGTAGAGGGGAGGAAGAAGGGAGAGTAGGATAGGTACCAGATATGGAAGGTGCTTTGTAGATAAATAATATAATGATCCAAGTACAGTTGTACATCAATGCGACTGCCCGGATACCTCTTATTCATCCACATAGATACGGACATTGTAAAATTGGAAATAAACAAATCAACACAAAGTAATAAACTCGTGTACTAATTTCATCTTATCATATGCTCTTACCTTCCTTCAGACATTTACAACGTCTTCTTTTACCGATTTCCTTTATGCTGGCTTAATTGCTTTATCCTACTGGTGGGTGAACACGTCCGAGTTTGTTGAGAGGATATTGTTGAAGCCACATGACCTTCTTATAGAGATCGTATATTCCTACCGAACCCGGAGAATTTCTGGTTTGCCGTTTTCGGGGTCTTCTGGTGCCTCGTCGGGTGGGTTCTTGCCAGGATCTGGGGCTTGAGAAAGAAGAGGACGGATATCGACTGGTACATTTCGGTGTTGCAGATGATCACCACTGTTCTCACCATTATTAGCTACCCATAGTCGGTTTTGCACTCCTTCCAACGAGATTTTCGAGCGACGAGCACCTGGCACCTCTACATCATCACACGAACTATCCTCTCAGGCCCCTCCTTACAATTTCTACCAGTCTCCTCCTCCAGCCCACCATGGTCTGGAACCCTTGCCTTGATACCGTGGCACTGGCAGCGTTTTTTCTTTCTTTTTTTTCGACTTGAGTGTGTCGATCTTTTGTGGGCTGCTTTGGATCAGCGAGATGATAAAGTGGGCTGGGATAACAGCCATAAGAGCAGTGATCGATGGCTGCAAGTCTGTCTTGAAGCACTGGAGTGAATTTCTTTGCGGAGTAGTCGCCTGGGTTATGATTCTTCTGGGCTGGGCGAACTTGAACAAATACGTTTTCATGCCCAAGGAGGAGATTTGTATCCCCCTGCTCCTCCTTCAGTGTATCACAACTGTATTTGCTCTTGCTGAGTCAATGCCGACCTTGGCAAAGAGTCGGAAAGGCGTATGATTATACATCCACATCACCGAATTGTCTCAAAACTTCAGTTGAATGCGCATGAGGGTGGTTCTCTGATTTGCTTTGGTAACTCCATTCTTGCCATTCTCTTTCGCAATCGCTGACCTTCTCCTTCTACCATGCAGATATTCTCCTCGTACCAGGACGACCTCCTCCTACCAAGAAGATCTGCTTCATTCATCCGTACTGTCATATATCGAAAACTCTCACAATCAATCTCCAACATCGCCCCAAACCACCACAATATTCGAATCGTCCCCTCTCTACAATTCGAACCTCGTTTCCTCCCCCCCTTCCAACCAGCACTATGGCTTGGGGTCTCCGCCTGGAAGCGGTACGCGAATACTTCGCAAATTGATCTTTTCGATGCTCTTTTCGTCTGGAGCAACGCTGAAACTAGCGATTCCTCTCACAGTCCTTTCGAAGTCACCGCCATAGATGGGTTGTGCAGACCAGTTACACATAGGAGCTATCCATCCCTTCGGATATCTCGACTCAAGTGCATACATTCTGATAGTTTGTGGTCAGTTGTGATGGAAAGAGCCAGGTTTGGACGGAATGAAATTGTGAGAGTTGAACTGATAACGAAGGGTTGGAACATTTTGGTAGAATCGATTAGTTCAGAGCTTCAGAGAAGACGGCAATCAACTGGAAAAGTTTCTATATGTGTTTGTGGTTTAAAATATAGGCATTAGAATTCAAGGCTGACAGCACTGAGGATACTTGTAGGATCAGGGTTGAATAGAATTCTAGCCACAAAAACAGTATGAACCTGCCAAACACAAGAGTTGGTTTTTAACAGTGAACATGCCCATTATTCCTTATGCTTTTACCTGTAGGTTCCAACGGACGAAAGTTTCCGAGAGTTATACTGGCTCGCCATCAAAGAATTAGGATGACTGTAGAGAACCCAAGCCTTTCTCAACATCTCCAAGTTCCTTGGATGCTTTTCGTGCCGAGAGCTCATCGTCGTAGTCGAAAGCACTGTCCGATCGTTCGCCACATGTGTCCACGTTCCTGTCCTGATTCGCCGTTTTCTTCTTATGGTCTCGTATCCGTTGCATAAATGTAATAAGTTCCTTGTCGAAACCCATAGGCTGAGCAACAGATGGAATGCTATAGTCTAGCTTACAGTTTCGTGGGCTGAGACGTTGGATAACAGAGAATTCTCGAGGACTCGGCATCGGCACCGGCGCCGGATCATTGATTTTTGCCTCCAGATGATCTATCACTTCATCCGTGAGGAACTGATGAATATAATTATATGGAGTGCTGTCTGATAATTGGAAGAAACACAAGTCCAAAACACGTTCGGATCTCTTGTCTGCTGGGGTTTGTAAAAGCTCAAAGAGGATTGTTCTCTGAACTATGGCGGCGAAAGGAGCATCAACACAGCCAAACGTAAGCATAGCACCAAAAATCATGCCAACAATTAAGCCCGCGGCGATAGATCCAGCAAGAATAACAGTTGACGACATTTTTCAACGGATTGTAGGTAGTGACCGATATATTGTTTCGCAAGGTTGAAGACCAATTTCAGCAAGTGATCAAAGTAGAATATATGAAATAATGAAAGAAGATATTGTAATCCAGCCGAAAGATTATCTGTAGCTATATAAATAATTTTGAATTAGTGAGACAAGCTTGTAGTAGGGCCAAACCCCACTGATAACCCTCTAGCATAAGCTAGAGATTTGCTAAGAAATGGGTAATACGAACCCTCTTGGAAATTCTTTCGTCGGAATATCGCACTCGGTGACTGGCTACAAAGGATCTATATGATCCAAACCTAAGGCTTCCTGGTCATTGGCTATTTCTCGAAGGTTTAAACACTGGAATCCATGTTTCCGCGGGGTAGTACGTTGATTACTTCGTACTTGTAGATACTCGAGGAGTTCATGGTTTTCCTTAAATTTTGGGGCAGTAGGCTATCTGCAATCTGCTCTTTCTTTCCGTTTTATTACTTGCCAGAAAATTCCACAGGACGAGAAGGAACAATCAAAATATCATAGATAGATATATAAGATTTCGTCTCCTCTATTTTCTCTTTTTCTTTTTCTTTTTCTTTTCACATCCACAAACACTTTCTTACCTTCAGTGTACAAACTACATCGAAGCAATCAGCCTAATCCATCAATTCATATCCTTTCATTCACTATTCACTGCTCATTGTACGAACCACATCGAAACACTCAAACCCATCTGATTAATCAATCCATATCCATTCATTCACTATTCAATCTCTCATCCAAACATTAATCATCTAGTCCGCCGCCTGCCCGTATTCGGCGAGGAGTTCAGCTTTCGTCCTTGCTCTTCTCTTATTGTCAGTACAGCCCCCGCTCCCCCGCCCTCCCTCCGGTTCAATTCTCCCAAACCAACTGGATCATTCATCCATCCAATTCCTCTCAACTCCACACACACATCATCATATTCCCCACGCTAACTTGTTTCCATTCCCCCAGTCTTCTCTGCTTCATCCGTACTGCTGCCCATTTCGATTTTCTGAAGTACTATAAGATTTCTTCTGATGTTAAAATCATCCCCTGCTCGACCAAATCCACAATGATTTGGAACGAATGTCTCGATACAGTTGGTGCGACTATAAAGTACTGGGTGCTTTCTACTACATACTATCTGGGAAATCACCACGACGATAGAGCCGTGGGCCGGGCCAGAGCCCGGGAATGGGCGACAGAGAAATGGGAAGATTTTGCCGGTTGGTGTTGGGGCCACCGAGGTGAACTCGCCTGGGCCACTGTCTCGTGGGTTGTAGTCATCGTTGGCTGGGTTAATACCCATAATTTCGGGCTCAAACCCAAAGATGCCGAGCCATACTGGCCTCTTGTTGGACTACAGATACTTACTACTGTCACCAACTTTCTCGACTTCGTCAGGGTCTTCTTGAGCCTCTCGAATGCTTTGCAGATGATCACCACGTCCCTTGCTACTCTTTACTCCGGGATTGGGAACTCTCATAATTTCGGGCTCAACCTCGCAGATGCCAACCCCTATTGGCCCTTAATTGCCTTGCAGACTGTTACCACTGCGACCAATTTTTGGATCGGGAAGTCCTACAATCTCAAGTTCAAACCCGAAGAGGCAGAAATATACTGGCCTCTCATTCGTATCCAGGACTCCAGATCGGCACTAGCCTGACGAACTTGCTCGAATTTCAGACCATTTTCTGGATGATTTTGCACAAAATCAGCATTTTATTGTGCCAACTTGTCTGGGACAATCAGTCGGATTTTCTCTCCACGGGCGCCTGGTACTTTGTCAGCTGGATTGGATCGTGGACGGATTTTGGTGCTGCTGGGCAATTTTGGTTAGGCGGGAGCAAAATGGCAGAGAGGAAAGATTGTGGGAGCGTAGAGAGGGCTGCGACTGGTAGTGTTAACGGATAAGAGCAGATGTAAATAGATAGCGAAGGGTAGAATCGGTAGCGGGGAGAATGGACAGTCAATTGATTAAGTAGAGTGTGGAAATGCCTGATTGATCTTACTGACTTAGCTTATTGGCGGCTGCATGGTGAGAAATAAGTGGTGAGAAATACGTGGTGAGGAATAGATGGTGAGAAATATGTGTTGTTGTGTGAAAGTAGTGAAGTGTGCCGCTTTCGGGTACATGTCGGTTGGGAGACTTTTCTGTAGATTTGGGAAGAGAGGATTACAGCAATTCTGGCTCACGGATCATCTTTAAATATTTGATCATTGATTAATAATATGCAAAGGTGATGTTCTTACAGGTTTTGGCACGCAAAGACGGATGAGTGAGAGAAATTGGATGGGGTCCCTGTGGTGTTTGACCAAAAGTTGACGCCACACTTCCAGTGCAGCAAATATGGCATATATATTGAATGGTCTTCTCAGATGTGGGGAATCGGCAGAACTTACAGCGATTGGGCATGAGATACTATCGTGAAGACTGTGCAGGTTTGAGTTAGTAGATAAGATTTTGGACATAAATCACGATGCCGTGGATGATATCGAGACAGAAAAACAGAACTTGATATTGATTAAGCACTAGATCCTAACTTTAAGTGTAACTAAATCACCCCAGCCACCAAAACCAATCCTAAGTCTTCTGAAAGCATCACTTAAGTGCACTCTTCTCCTTGAGATCCGCCAGTCCCTTCAATACATTCTTTCTTCGCCCATCATATTTCACCTCCCTCATCCACTCTTCCAAGCCCCTGATCCTGCCCGGCAACACTCTATCCAACATCTCCTCATCTCTCGGCACGCATTTGCCCTCGCCCCAAAACCTCCACCAAGCAGAGAAATTTTCCTTCCAAGTCATGCTAGCCTCATCTATTGCTACATTTGGGCCAGCAGCAAAATTGGCTGGCGCATTTGGGTATGGTTCCGCGTGGGTGAGATAATCCTCTAGCGGAACGAATTCATGGATGGCAGGTTTCCCGGTTACCCGAGTGAATGTTTCCGCGATCTCCGCGAAGGAAACGGAGGTAGTTTCAACGCGGAGGTTGAGAGCGGAGGACTCGGTGGGATGCTCGAAAAGCCAGAGACTGTAGTGACCCACATCTGAGAGCGCAATGAGAGGGATTTTTCCGGATTCTGGAAAGGAGTGAGTAAAAGCCATGAGTCAAATGCGGGCCGAGATTCCAAATACAAGAGCATCCAAGAGATAACGGACACGAAGAGAAGAAGGATCACATACTGGCAGGATTCCTCCAAACCCATACCCCATCCTCCCGCTCCTGTGGTACAAACATTCCATCCATTAACATATCCGCATACGGCCCCGTCGTAATCAACGACGTAGTCATCTCTTCCTTTCCCTCATCCTCGTCTCTCTTCGCCATCGCCAAAATAAACTCCCCGACCCTTCCTTTTGCATCATTATGACCCCAATGATACTGCTCATCCCACCCCGCATCCCTGACCGCATAATCCGTCGCAGCGTACACATAATGCTTTACGCCTTCACTGCGCGCGATTTCGTACGCGCGCATTCCGTAAAACATCTCGTTCTTCTCGCCGAGCGTGAAGCCATCCGTGTTGACCCATGCGCCGTAGACGCCGCGGAAGCCGGCGTGCAGATCCTTTTGAGAATCCTGAGTTCCTTGGATTAAGGACACGTGCGGGAGGGAGGCCAGTTCTTGGGCTCGAGCTGAGGTGGGATCGCGAGTTAGGACGCGAGCGGAGAAGGATGTGCTTGCTGAAATAGCTGGATAGTGGGTTTAGTATTTGGATTATTTTAATGGGATAGGAGAGGGACGGGCAAGTGTATGTACATACCTCTGACGACGGGTAGTCCCTGGGCACCCGTACCGCCGATGACGAGGATCTCTTTACGACTCATGATGTTATCGCTTGGATATAACGGTATGGTATCTTAGAATTAAAGGCTGCTTTATTTTTTAGGATCATTTTTCCTTCTCAACTTCGTGCCTGCCCATCTCTATATACTTCACACCTTCCCTCTTCACATGTTTGCCGTTCCCTTAGATTAGTGATCTCAGCTCGGAGGTCGGACACCTCTCAAATGCCAAAAAGGCAATTCTCCATGAAGTTGCTTCACGAAAAGTTAAACATGCAGATATTCCCTGCATGGTATATCATATCAATAACATTTATTCGGACTTTTTAATCACATTGATCGGTAATCGTCTCAGGAATTAGTCATCAGCCGACCCAGCGCAACAGTGGGTGACAGAATTCCGTGCGCACGGGCCATAAGCGTAAATATCATCATTTTAGCCATATGCATTTAATCATCAACAACTACAACCATAGCGCCACCAACACGCTTGAGACCCTTTAGGACTCCTTCTCCTGGTCCTCTAGGAGGTGGGGAAGCTGATACTCCAAGAAAGACTATGTTCTTTAACGCGCTAGCGCGGGAGGGCAACTCTAAAGCTGTTCGTACGATAGCGAAAGAATGCGGCATCGCAGAGTCAACAGGACGGAAATGGCACAAGCAATACTTGGATATGGGCGAGGAGGCAAAGCGGCATACACGGCCAAGGTCTAAAGTGCTTGGACGTAACTCAAGAGTTACTAAATCGATGTATAAGATGCTGGTTTCTCCGTCCAAAAATCCTGTCCGCAAACAGCCACTTGATGCCCAAATAGAATACCACAAAATTCCAGTTCAAAAGCGTCAACTACAGCGGAAACTCAAGGAGCATACTAAGAAGGGTGGGAGGTATCTTTGTGCCTTTATAAAGAAGGTCATTTCACCTAAGAATCATGAAGATCGGACGGTCTAT